>JARHVA010001027.1:2840000-2960000 GCA_037957365.1 Torreya grandis
CAATCTTCAATCTGCCAATCTTTCCAATCCACCAATCTTTCAATCAGACCTCTCTCTTGGACTCCCTTCCTCTCTCAAGCACACAACAAACACCACAAGCTACAGGTGCTCACATTGTAGGAAGTCTTCTGCATCAGCAACCATTCTGCTACACTCTTTCTTCAACAAGCCACAGGTAAGCATTTCTTCTATGTTTTCATTTCAATTATTTAGACTATGTTAGTAATTAGTTTTCTAGTTACTGCTTCTTCTTAACATCATCAACCAGACTGTCAACCAGACTACAACCCAACCTATTCTCTGGGAGCCTTCTCTCACCCTTATCTCCCTGTTGCCTCTATCCTCTACCTGCCCTCTTTTTTAGACCATACTCTCTACCCTGCAGCCCTGTACAGACCTTCAAAAAGACTCTCAGACCATCCAAACAGACTCTTAGACCATTCTGCAGACTATAAACCCATCCAGACCCTGTCTAAGACCATTGTCCTGACTAACATCGACTACTGCCCCCATCGACCTCGGTAGCCTAACCGATGTCGGTAGACTTTCCAACTGACGCTGGCAGCCTAACCGATGTCAGTGACTGTGGAAGATCGACAGCAGCATACAGGTACGCATATATTTGTTTCCTTTGCTTAGTCTTCCATTTATTTCTTTTTATCATACATTTTCTTTATCAATCAGTGGACTGTCATCCCTCAAGGGAGTCTTTGCACTTCTGGGATCGAGCTTTTGCTCGGCAGTCCACCTTACATCCATCTAACAACCTTTTTGTTTAAGTCTCTTTCTTCTGCAGGTGTCATCCTCCATAACCAAAGAGGATTTCTCTCAATGTCTGGATAACGGTGTGTAGACCTCATCCGGGTATCATCTAACCCTAGACCATTTCCTTAGTTTCTTACTTCCTTTGAATGTAGAAAAGTGAAAATAGTTTGAAACATTAGGTGTAGAGTTTGAGGCTTCTTTTTTAGCATTTGGTTGATCAGAAAGCACATTTGAAATAATCATCAATTTAGTAGAATTAGAATCAATCACTATATGTTGATCTGTACTAGCCTCCTCTACCATTGATGAATCAAATTATTTATTACCTTTGGCTTATCCTGATTCTTCTTCAAAATTCAAATCCATAATTACTTTTTAATAAATCTGACTCTTTCTCTTGCTTAGTGTCCTTGATCTGGTGGCACAAGGAGGTAGAGTAGGTATAAGGGCCTTCTCAAATTCTTTGATGACAAGATCTCTTCCAGTTTTTAACTTGGAAGTACCTAAATCATAGATATCAATAAGTTGGTTAGATAAGCTTATTGGGGATGGTGATTCAATTATTGATGTACATTGTTGGGATGTTATGTTTTGAGCTCCCCCCATTTTTTGCTCTCTCAACTATTTCTTAGTTCTCCTTATCATTGAGAGGGTCTTAACCTCAATTTTATCTTCATTTTTCTCCTAGTCAATTTTTGCAATAGATAATTATTTTATTTACTCAAATTGTGGATCAATCACCTATTCATCATTATCAAAAATTCCAAAAATATCCATATTTAAATTAAGGTTAATAATTTTCCCTAAAAACAACCTAGACCACAGTCTTCTTCTGACTTCAAATTCATTCAAAAAATCCTCCCAATAATCCTCTAATTAAGGAATATGTGAAAACCCTATTCCAAGATCCAAGTTATCTCTAGCAAAACCTTTGCTGTCAAATTATGATCTGGCTGTGAAGTATTGAAAATTAAATCTCTTAGGATCTAATTCTAGATTCAAAGTATTAGAGACTGACTTGCATGAATAACCTCCAAGTTCAATAGGAAAAGATATACCATATTTCTTTTTCATTAGAAAATTTTATCTACATGTGCTAATTGTCTACAGACTTATATTAGCATAAATTGGTCAAAAATATACCTCGATAACCTCAAAGGTTCACCATCAAAACCCCTAACTCTGATATAAGTGAACTTATAAAATTGACTGAAGAAACTACCATAAATGTTTATTATTTGCATAGCTTCATCAAACAACCTTTTATTGATGTTGTTTGATAATTCAAAAGTCATTCTCCTAGTAAAAATATCATTGACCCAACTATAATTTTTATAACAATTATGCATTTGTAACAACTCCCATCTGGGTTAGACTCCCTGGACTCCCTTTAGAGTTCTGGCATGAGGACATTTTCAAAGGAATAGCCAGTTATTTTGGGGAGCTTGTGGCTTTGGATAAGGCTACAGCAACCAGAACCAAACTTCAAACTACCAGGATGTATGTTAAAGTGGCAGATTTAAATAAGCTCCCAGAAAAAGTGGATCTAATCTCCAAGTTTGGCAAAAAATCTCAAGGAATTTTTTTTGAAGATCTACCCAACTCTTGCAATGCTTGTAAGAAATAGGGGCATTGGGTAAAAAATTGTCCATCCAGAAGCAAAACTCATCTTAATGGTGTTTTGGATGGGGAAAAGTCCACGGTCCAGCTAAAGAAAGTTTGGAAACCCAAAGAGGATCAGGGACAAGAACAAATGAATAATGAAGAAACTAAAGATTTAAATGCTGAGGAGGGTAAAGAGTTATCTTTTAAAGATCCTAAAGGCCCACTTCCTGAGGTTGATACAGAGATCTCTCTTGAGAAAGAAAATTCTGAGACAGAAGGAAATGGATGGCAATCAGAAACAATATTACCCACATAAAGCAAAGAAGATTTGACAGTTTTATCAAATCAAATCATCCTTTACCAAAGGGTAGAGGATCGATGGAGAGAGGCAGAAGGCAAAGTAGTGCTAGAGGATGGAGAAATCTCGACTGAAACTGGAAATAAATTAGAGGTGAGAGATCCTCCTCTTTCTCAGCCAACGGAGATTCAGGCTGATAATGAATCGCCTTTGGAAGAGCTTCCTGTGAATGGTAATGGAGAAAATTTAAAACATTTTCCAAACCAAAGGAAAAGGGCTGAAAAGAAGACAAATACTAAGGGAATAGAAACTAGAAGTAGCAAAAAAGATCAGCTAATGAAGGCGAAACACCTTGTTTCTATTTTGGATAAACCTGGAAAAAGAGATGAGCAGAATGCAAAAGTGAAACTGGATGTTGGCTGTCCAGATAAACCTGGAAGAAGACCCATAAGGAAAATCAAAGAGCTAGAAAGCAAGCAGAATATAGCTGATGGAAGGCAGGCAACAATTCTGGATTTTACCCCTAAAAAATAGTTATTAAATATTTATTTGGAAATTAGGGGGCTGAATGTACAATGATTATAGAGGTTATCCCTGAATAACCTTAGGCTATTGCTACTTTTTAGTAGGTTTCAGGAATGTTTTTCCTGGTGTTTGTTAACGCTTTATCTTTCTTGTTTCTGTAATAGGGTTTTGGGGCCCCTTTAAAACCTGTTTTTACCTTAATCTAAAACTATGAGTAATAATCATAAATTTTGTTGTCTTCAACCAAGGGTGCATGAGGTAATCCTACCCATTGTCTTGTAGATGCCAGGCAATAAAAGAGGTATAAAGACATATAAAACTCTTTATTTTTGAAAAAATTACTTAAACCTAGATGTAAATATTCTTCTACAATCTCCACCCAATCCAAATATTTTTCTCCTTAGAGGATCACCTATATGAAGAAGTACATCTAATCTTTCCAATAATATGCATGATCATTGCCTTTTAGTATGTGTAGTAATGTTATAATATCTTGTACTTATAGAATCATATGATTTCTTGATAATGGTCTTGGCAGTCTTAAACCCCCTTTTTGGAACTTCAAAAGCCAATTCCTAGCAATCACACTTTTGTAAATTGCTTTCTTTAATAAAAAATAATCATATGAAGAAGTAATGTTGAGGTTAGATTATGGTTCCTTGGGAGGAATTCTCATTATAGACATTAAGGTTTATCTGTTGATATAAAGTAAAACATTATCATCTATAGTCATGATGCACCTGTTCTAAGGTTCATATCTATTCATGCATTGAAGGACTAATTCAGGGCATTGGATAGCCATGGGAAAGGCCGCAGCTTCAACCAAGCCACTTTCTACTATCTTCTGCATCATAGGATTTGACACGAGATTTCTATCCCTTTCCATAAAATCTTCCAAGTCATATTACACCAGAGAAGTGTCCCCAATTTTAGGAGGAGAACATATGAGATTAGGACCATGTTTGTAATCAAGACATGCAAATTTCATGGTTACAGGTTGGAGGATATAATGAAAAGAAAATGTTTTAAACTCCTTAAATAATGTTGTAAACTCAAAAGGATCCTTATTTCCAACTAAGTAAAAGAAAAAACTTATATTAAGAGTTAAACTCACCTTTAAATTTATCTAAAATCACTATGAATTTGAGCAATCAAATATCTTATACCACCTGTGTTGTTCTCTTTTGTATCGATTAGTATGCTTGTTTGCTAAATTTGAATTGTTCTCTTTTGATACAGATATTAAACAGATTGAATAATTAAACTAAAATAATACATGTTAATCATGCTTGATAAGACATGCATTATGACATATGCATTAATGGTAAGATTTTTTTATGCATGATTTTGATGGGTAATGATTATCTATAACCTCGTGAAAATTCAATTTTTTTTGCTTTATAATGAGTTTCAGATATATTCTCCTCTAAATCTTCTACTAATTTTAACTTAGAGAAAGCCTCAAGGCAAGATGAGAGTATAGTCATTGAACCATTGAACCATTGAACTTTTGAAAATATGGTTCAATTTTGAAGTTCAAAGATATGAGATGAACTACATAGGTCGACCAATAGTCATATGATATTTCTAGAAACTTTGAACTTTGAAACATTGAACCATTAAACTCTTGAACTCTGATATGTAGGTTCAAGTGGTAGGTTCAAGTGATAGGTTCAATGATACATTAATTTATAAAAGGGAATTGAGTGATCATGACTCTTTATAAAACATTGAGTATTGAATTCTTGAACCATTGAAATTTTGAACTCCAAAAAAGGGTTCAAGTTCAACCGATAGGTTCAAAATCATAATTGAAATACACAAAGGAACAAATAGTTTTCTTTGAGAAATATTGAACCATTGAACCTATTAAACCATTGAACTCCAAGAAAGGTTCAAGTTCAAAGGTTCAATTATTTTAATAATTTACATACAAAAGGTGATAAGTGGGCGAACTTATTTTATGGAAAAATTCATGAAAATTTGAATAAGTGTGACTCAAAAGGTAACATTGGCTCTGACTGGGGATTGTATTTTATGACAAAAATGCAGAGAACTCAAAAACTTTGGTTTTGTAGACCGAAACACAACAATAAAAAAATTGAGAAAGACAAACCAAAAATGGGAAAAGAAAACACAAAATGAAACAATAAAGGAAAGGCTATGTATAAAATAGGGGGCACCTATTTTATAGTTGATACAACTTATGATCCTGTCCATTATAAGATAGGGGTAAAATAGTTCCATTCAGATATTCCAATTTAAAAGAATTAGGATCAAGTACCTACTGAATTTTGAAAGGCCCTTTCCAAAGTGAATCAAATTTTCCATGTGCTCCTTTAGGTTCTCTTCTTCTATCCCATAGCAATACTTCATCTCTTTCCATGAACTTTCTAGGTCTAGTTTTCTGATCAAAATTTTTTTTAACCCTATTTTGATGAGCAGTAATCTGGTCAATCAATTCATTTATCTCTTACTCAATCTTAGTTAAGTATATAACTCTTTTCTCTAAATAATATTGAAAGTATTGATCTTTAATAACATTTTGTAATTTAGCTATAGACAATTCTAGATGTAATGATAATTGTGCTTCTATCCCATAAACCAGCTCAAAAGATGCCATTCTTATTGCTCTTTTTGGGGTTACCTTTTCAGCCCAAAGTTCTTCGTATAGTTTCTTATGCCAATCTCTAGGGTTATCAATCACTAATTTATTCATGATGGATATCAAATTTTTATTACTGGACTTTGCTTGTTTATTTTCTTGAGGGTAATAATCTGATGAGTGAGAAAGAGAGACACTATGTTCATAGCAGAATGAAGTAAGTTCCATTGAATAAAAATTGGTAGCATTATCTACCACTGAGGAACACCAAAATGTACTAGTATATTTTCTTTTAGAAAATTACATACCACTTATGAAGTGGTTCTCTTCACAGGGGCTGCTTCAACCCATTTTGTAAAATAATTAGTTGTTAAAATATGTGTATCACTAGCACTTGATAGAGGTGAAAGAGGCCCAATGAAGTCTAATCCCCATTGTTTTAAAGGTTCTTCAATAATGATAGGTCTCAGAGGTAATGCTACAAGTTGTGGCCTTCTTGAAAACAATTTGCATTTTTCATAGTTAGTTACCTATTTATATGCATCTTTGAACATACCTAGCCAATAATAATAATTTCTAAGGATTTTGAATATTGTGACCGAAGCTAAAAAATGTCCACCATAGGCTTCATTATGAAAAACTTCCAATAGTTTGTATTTTTTTCCCCTATCTACACATCTCAAAAAGGTTCCATCTAGTCCCTTTTTATATAGGACATCACCCCAAATCACATATTTTGCTGATTTTAACTTCAGATTCCTTTTATCCTTTAGGGATAAATGACTAGGACAATATCCATAAGTAAGATAGTGTGCCATGCTTAAGAACCATGGATCTTATAAGCTCACCAATAGGATAGTAGGAAGTTCTTCTTCTTCTTTACTTCTGGCTATCAATTTGCATAAACCTTAACCTCTAACTAATTTGGTTGTCTTAATCTCCAAGTTGTATTCTTGAATTTTAGCAACCCATGTTGCTCTATTGTTCATCCCAGCCTCTTGCTAAGTCAAAATGCTTTTCACAGTTGAACTAGGAACAAATACAACTAAATGAGAATGAAGTATATAATATCTAAATTATTTAATAGCCTTTACTATAGCAAAATCTTTGTTCTCAGCTAAAAAATATTTAAGTTCATGCTTCTTGAGAGGAACACTCATTAAGGCTATTAGGGTTTCTATATTTAACTAATTTTTCTATAAAAATATACAAGACATGTTATGGTTTGAAGCATATCAGTAAATAATAAAATCTTTTTGGAAATTAGGATTTACCAAAATAGGTATTTGTGCAATTGCCTCTTTAATATCTTCAAATGCTTTCTTAGCAACTTCATTCCATCTAAATACTTATTTTTCACTCACTATTCCCAAAATACGTTTTGTAATCTCAATAAAATCAGGAATGAACCTTTTGAGAAAATTAATCTGACCAAAGAAAGACTTAACTCTAGTCTTATTAGAAGGAAGGCTTAGTTTTTGTATTTCTCTAACTCTTTCTGAGTCAATTTTGATTCCACTTTTTAAAATTAGATGTCCCAATAACTTCCCTTTTGTAACATAGAATATTGACTTCTTAAGGTTAAGAGATATCCCATGACTCTGGCATCTTTGTAAAATGGTCTCCAGATCCTTTACATGATTCTCTCTTTTTCTAGAGAAAATAGTCAAACTATCAAGATAAATGATAATAATTCTATCTTTTAAATCTTTAAAGGATGAATGCATCACCCTTTGAAAAGTTGCACTAGCATTAATCAAACTGAAAGGCATATGGTTATAAGCAAAATTTCCTTGAGGTGTAGTGAAAGTAGTTTTATGTTGGTCATTTGCTACCACACTTATTTGATTATAACCTAAGAACCCATCTAACATGGACATCATTTCTGACCCAACAATAGTTTGCAAGATGTGATCCATCATAGGTAAGGGATAATTATCTTTTAAATTGGTTTGGTTAAAATTCTTGAAGTCAACACAAATTATTATTTCTCCATTCTTTTTATGTACTAAAATAATATTCGCCACCCAGGTGGAGTGATGAATTGGATAAATAATCATAGCCTTCAACATCTTGTCAATCTTCTTAAAGATAGCCTCATCAACTTTTGGGTTGTAATTTCTCAACTTCTGTCTGAATGGGATTATATTTGATTTCAAAGGAATATGATGTTGAAATTTTCCATGTCTAAAATCTTTAAGGTCATCATAGCACCAAACAAAGACATATTTATATTTATCAATAGATTAATTAGTTCATTTTTCTCATCTGGTGAATAACACCTGCCAATAGAGATCCATTTAGGATTAGTCTCACTTTCAATATTTATTTTCTCATAATCCTCCATTTTATTAGGATTCTAGACAAGTTTGCCTTTAGTATATTCATCTTGTCTAGTGAACAAATGTTCTAGAGAGACCAATCCTTTAGGGATTTTGTTTCATTTTAATTGAATTACATCATCTTTTGGATTGATCCCTATATTAGGACTGAGTTCTTTAAATTCTATTTTAGAACCTTCAAAATAAGTTCCCAAGAACATATCAACATTCTCCAAAAAAAATTGATCTATTTATTACTCTAAAAAAATTGCCAATTTTTAGCATTATCCGGGACATTAGGATGATAGACTATTTCTATTCTATGTGAATCTCTTTTGAAATCGGGGTGTTAAAGAAGAAGAGAAGCTAATACTGCTAGAGAATTTGCCTGAGTATTCTCATCTCTGGGAATTGCTTCAATATAAAAGGCATCAAAACATTCTATCTCATCCCAAACTCGGTTTCTGTAATATATTAATCTATCATTTTTAACTAAAAAAATTCCTCTCACTTGTTTGATAATTAATTCAGCATCTCCTCTTGCCTTGAGTATTTTTACACCCTTTCCTTTAGCTTCATTTAACCCAAGAAATAAATCTTCATATTCTATAGTGTTATTAGTGTTTTTAAATTCTAATTTGAAAGAGTAAGGAAAAGTTTCACCTTCAGGTGAGATCAACATTACTCCTACTCCTAAACCAGTTGTAGCACAACTACCATTAAATTCCATGGTCCATATTTCATCTGAATGAAGAGACTTTGGGATAGATTCTTCCTTAAAATCATCATAAGAGAGAAAATAATTACAAATTCACATTCTTCCAATAGAATTTGGGACTTAGGATCATCAAAAGGATATACTGTAAACTTGCATTTAGATTCAGGTTCTAGCTTAACTGTCTACTTTCCCACTAAAATTATAGCTTTTGACCAATCCAATTTAATCTACCCTCCCAAATCTTTGCAAAAAGTCCTACTCAACAGCATCCCATAACTAGCAGGGATATCCACTACCAAGATAGTCAACTTCACCTTTTTATCAGGATAGGCTACAAGAGCAACTCATGTATCTTTAATTTGTCTGAGCAAATAAATTTGTTTGCCATCTATGTAATAACATCTACCAACTATTTTTGTAAGGGATAAGCCTAAGGCTTTGGCTATAAAAGAAGGAATTATATTATCAGAAGCACCTAAGTCTATGATACAATTGTTGAGTTTATGACTATTTATGAACAAAGAAATATAAAATGGGTTAGGCTTCATATTAGTCATATAAGGATTATCATTAGATCAATTGAGGGTAATTATAGAAGTATGAGTGAGTGATTTAGGTGGAGAAGTAAATAATTGAGTAATGCGAGACTTAGTGTTAACATTTAATTGACTTTCAGGTTTAACTTGTGTAGGACCATTTTTGACATATTTAAGTAATTTATCAAGCTCTTTGGGTTTCAACCTAAGGTATTCAACAGGTGATATTTGAATTTTTTTAGACTTATAAAATTCTAACATATCAAAAGAAATCTCACAATCATTTCTATGTAATAATTTAATTTTTTGTGTCTTAGCATCAGAAGTTTTAATAAAAGGTCCCTTACCTTTAATGGGCACTTCTTGAGCTTTAAAAAACTTTAGATTCTTTTGACTTTTGGTAAGCACAACGCATGAAGGATATTCAATAGTAACCAATATTTCACCTCCTCTTTCTAACTCTAAATCATATTCTTGGAAGTGTATTTTAGAGTCACCAAGTCTTTCAAAGTTCCTTTCTTCTTCAGTAATCTCCCTTAAGACATCTTGAGTAATAGTCATTTGAGTATATCTAAGCATCTTTGGATAAGAATATCCATCATGATCAATATTCAAATGAAAGACACACACGTTACTTATTCAATGAAGGGATTCAATAGTCAATCACGGTTGTGTTGATGTAAGTGGTAATGTATTACTAGTATTTGCTTGTTGATTTCTCCTATCGATATCTTGACATGGTTGTTGGAATGAAGTGTTAGTCTTAGGTAATTATCTCTTTTAAGGCAATAATATAATTAACTAGCCTTTGAACTATAGGATCTGTATAGGATGAGGGATGAGCATTAGGTATTGGACTTCTTTCTTCTGTTTCCTAGCCATAATAAGATCATCCTCTAACTCAAATTCCAATGATTATGCATCTGTTAGATTGATAATTGCACCTCTTATGAGATGAAAACTTATAGTAGGAGGCATAAAATTATTAAATAAGCATTTATGATTCTCAACAGTTGGTCTTTTAGTAGTAGGAATTTTGTGCACAATTTTATTAAATTTGGCTATAAATTCCTTCATAGGTTCATGTATCTCTTTCTTGAGCTGAGTCAATTGAGCAAGAAGGGAATGTTCATCTTCTATGCTTTTGAACCTATTTTCAAACAAAGTTTTCATATCATTATAGTTTGTGATTGAGGAATTAGCTAGATGATAAAACCATTGTGCTGCAATATCAGTTAGAGTTTGCACAAAAAGCCGTGTGGCTACATCTTGATGTTGCACACCTAACACACCACATGTCACTGTAAAATCACTTAGATGTTCCTCTAGTGATTGTCTTCCATCTCTATTAACTTTGGGTAAATTTTCCCTTACATTTTTAGGCAAAGGATTTAGGTTGGCCCCTAAATTTAGAGGTCCTATGGCTGCTCCCCAAGGTTGGGCCATGGAAAAAAAACTTATGTCAGAAGGAAAGATAGTACCAAAAAGAGTTAAGGATTGATAGATAGAGGATGTAGAGGGTTTAGGAGGGATAGGAGGTCTACTTATATATTTTATAATGTGAGTAGGAATATAAGGAAAATTTAAGTTTTGCAATGCTTGAAAAGTAGAATCCTCAATTTCTTCTCTTTTTAAAGATCTTATGTATCTTCTAGAATCCATCATATGATATTATAATTATTAACTTTGTACTTTAGGTGGGTTTAATTCCTTGCTACATTTTCTACTTGCCTCCTTCTTTGCCTGAGTAATAGCAATTTCATATTATCAGCCAATTCTTCTTTTTTTAATATTCTACTTGCTATTCTATAATCATCAATATCTTGATGAGAATGCCAAGCAAAAGTATTTAACTGACTAATTATATCTTCTTGTTCATCTTGAAAACCAAGATTAGGTTGTAAAATAGGAATTATATTTTCATGTGGAAGCACCATTATTGTTTCATATTAAGGTGACTAATCTTTTAGTAAAGATTTCAATTTTGATTCCCCAATGGAGTCATCAAAAATTGTTGGCTAATAGATTTTTCCTTATCTAAAAATATTTTATTTTGAATCCATACCCTTCTTATTTTAAGAACAAATAATTTAAACAACAAATGCGTGAACTATTAAGACTAGTTCCCCTCTGAATTAAGGTACAACTCTCTTTAATATTTTCAATGAATTCAAATATTTAGATACACTTTTAATCAGAAAGTGTTTTAAATGTAAACTAACATCCACAAATCATGATGTTATGAATGTAAGATTTTATAATAGAAATAGATAATAGAATACAAATATTCTATTTTCAATAATGATTAAATAGATAAACATATATATAGGTAAACCAATAAAGGATAAAATACATATAATGAATTGTCTAATGAAAGAGTAATTACTGTATAAAAGAAGATTTCACACAGAAAACCTAATTTCAAGTACTCAAACACACATATCTAAGTATTCAACAATTGATTCTCCTTTTCCTTCATATATGAAAAATGTTTCAAACAAACATCACATATATTGTCAATAATAGTGGTCCAGTTCTAAAAAAATTTAACTCCTTTTTTCTTCTTTTTTTAATCCTTTTTGCATATTTTACAATTATATATATATATATATATATATATATATATATATATATATATATATATATATATATATATAGTTACCATAACTAATCCACATGTCAAACTAAACCAGAGTTAAAGTAACTCTGACCCATACAAGATTTAGTTTTTTACAAATTCAATAAAGATCAAGTTTTGAATAGAAAAGCAACTGAATAATTGAATAAAGTATGTAAGTAAAATTATTACTAAGGTGACAGATTAGGATCTCTAGATTTTTTGTGTTCGATTGGGTAGACACGTTGAGCTTTCCACTCCTAAAATATTTTAATAAACTCCTAAATTTTTAAAAGATTGAGAATACTGACGTGTTTTATCCTTGTTTTCCAGATGTTTTCTTCCCTCCAAATTTTCCCCATCTTTTCTATGTGCTCTGGGAGAGTGTCGATGCAGCGATAAAGGAGTGAATCTACCTTTGAAATCTAAGAAAAATATTTCATTGATAAGTTATAACTTTATTTAATGATGTTGATCCTTTCCCTAAAGAATTGAATCACAATATTGATGTCTTTTTCTAGTTTTCCATCATCTTTTATGTATTTGATATAAATACTCTATTTATCATGTTGTAATGACTAAATGAATTCAGTTATTTCCTTGATCATTTTTGTAATTTCCATTCATCTTTGTTGGGATACTGAATTTCTCCATTCAATATTTTTCTTACTTACATATAATACATCTTCATCCAAACCTATCAAGTTCTTTTCTGATGAAAACTTTGTTATTCCATAGTTTTGTACTTCATCAATCTAGTTCATCACACTCATCCATTTTCCTTCATATTTTATCCACAAGGCATTTTGTGTCTTCAAATCTTCAATAGTAATTATGGTTAGATCATACACATTATTTAATTTATGGATGCATTTCATACCTTTCTAGATGATGTTATTCAATCAATTATCAAATAACCTTGGTAACCATTTTTTCTCGATGTATCTGGTCCAACATTCTTTGCTTGATAGGTGATTTTGGATCAAAAGATAGGGGTAGTTAGGTGATCAGTTGTGGATATGGACTACGAATGGTGTCAATGTACTCTACCATTGACCACACAATTTATTTTAATTCCCTTTTATCTTTTTCATCCTTCTAGGTTATGTTGAATATATTTTTGGTGGGTGCTTCAAGGTGATCCACATCTATGGCACATGATGTAGTCCCAAGATCTACCTTTTCAATTGTAAAATCTTGAACTGTGGGATCTTAAACTTCTTCAATGGTTCTTGGCCTAGCTATTTCTGCATTCTAGTTCCCTATATTAAGATCAACTTCTACCCTAGATGTTGATTTTAACTTTTTGGATTTAGGAGTTTTCCCTAAACATTTACTTACCATATCCTCTAAGGGTAAAGAAAATGAAACTATTTTCCTTTTATTGTTGATTGAACTTTCCATCCATTTAGGTGTAGAGACCAAGGCTTCTTTATCAAGATTTAGCTGATCAAAAGGCACATTTGAAATAATCATTAGTTTGGTATAATCAGAAGCAATCATTATTTGTTGATCTATACTAGCCTCCTCCACCATTGATGAAGCAAATTCTTTATTACCTTTGGCTTCTCTTGAGTCTTCTTTAGAATTCAAATCCACAATTACTTTTTTAGAAATCTAAATCTTTTTCTTGCTTAGTGTCCTTGATCTAGTGGCATGAAGAGGTAGAGTAGTTATAAGGGCCTTCTCGAATTCTTTGATGATAAGATACCTTCCATTTTTTGACTTGGAAGTACCTACATCATAGATAACAATAAGTTGGTTAGAGGAGCTTATTGGGGATGGTGATTCAATTATTGATTTAAATTATTGGGATGCTATGTTTTGAGCTCCCCCTATTTTTTTCTCTCTCAACCATTTCTCAGTTCTCTTTATCACTGTGAGGATCTTAACCTCAATTCTATCTTATTCATTTTTCTCCCAGTCAATTTTTGGAATAGGTGATTGTTTTATTTTCTCAAATTGTAGATCAGTCACCTGATCATCATTGTCAAAAATTCTAAAAATGTCCATAATTAAATTGAGGATAATAATTTATCCTAAGGAGAACCTGGACCAAAGTCTTCTTTTGACTTTAAATTCATCCAAACAATCCTCTCAATAATCCTCTAATTGAGGAATATGTGAAAACCCTATTCCAGATCCAAATTATCTCTAGCAAAACCTTTTGTGTCAAATTATGATATAGATGTGAAGTATTGAAAATTGAATTTCTTAAGATCTAATTCTAGATTCAAAGCATCAAAGATTGGCTTGCATGAATAACATCCAAGTTCAATAGCAAAAGATACATTGGATTTCTTTTCATTGAAATTTTTTTATATACATGTGCTAATTGTCTGCAGACTTCTATTAACACAAATTAGTCAAAAATATACCTTAGTAACCTCAAAGGTTCACTTTCAAAACCCTCAACTCTGATATAAGTGAACTTCGAAAACTATGTGAATAAACTGCCATAAATTTTGATTAGTTGCATATCTTCATCATACAACCTTTTATTGATGTTTTTTGATAATTTAAAAGTTATTTTCCCAATAAAAATATCATTGATCCTCTTGTAATTTTCATAGTAATTATGCATTTGTAACTGTGAGTAATAATCATAAATTTTTCTATCTTCAGCCAAGGGCACATGAGGTAATCTTACCCATTGTATTGTAGATGCCAATAAATAGAAGAGGTATGAAGACATATAAAACTCTTTATTTCCCAAATAATTACTTAAACCTAGATGTAAACATTCTGCTACAATTTCTACCCAATCCAAATATTGCTCTCCTTGGAGGATCACTTGTATGAAGAAGTACATCCAGTCATCAAATTAATATGCATGAGCATTACCTTTTAGTCTGTGTAGTAATACTATAATATTTTGTACTTCTAGAATCATATGATTTCTTGTTAATGGTCTAGGTAATTTTGAACCCTCTTTTTGTAATTTTAAAATCCAATTCCTAGTAATCAAACTCTTGTAAATTCCTTTCTTTAATGAAAAATAACCATATGAAGAAGAAATACTAAGGTTAGAGTATGATTCCTTAGGAGGAATTCTCATTACAGACATTTGGGTTTGTCTATTGATATGTAGTAAAACATTATCATCTGTAGTCTTGATGCACCTATTATGAGGTTCATATCTATTCATGCATTCAAAGACTAATTTAGGGCATTGGGCAGCCATGGGAAAGGCCGTAACTTCAACCAAGCCACTTTCTACCATCTTCTGCATCATAGGATTTAACACAGGATTTCTAGCCCTTTCCATAAAATCTTCCAAGTCATATTAGACCAGGGAAGTGTCCCCAATTTCAGGAGGAGAACATATGAGACCAGGACCATGTTCGTAATCAAGACATGCAAATTTCATGGTTACAGGTTGGAGGATATAATGAAAAGAAAATGTTTTAAACTCCTTAAATAATGTTTCAAACTCAAAAGGATCCTTCTTTCCAACCAAGTAAAGGAAACAAATTATAGTAAGAGTAAAACTCACCTTTAAATTTATTTGAAATCACTATGAATTTGAGCAATTAAATATCTTTTACCACCTATGTTGTTCTCTTTTGTATCGCCCAGTATGCTTGTTTGCTAAATTTGAATTATTCTATTTTGATACAAATATTAACCAGATCAAGTAATCAAACTAAAATAATATGTGATAATCATGCTTGATAAGACATGCATTCTGACACATGCATTAATGTCAAGCATTTTTTTTTTACGTACAATTTTGATGGGTAATGATTATCTATAACCTTGTGAAAATTCAAATTTTTTTATTTATAATGAGTTTTAGATATATTCTCCTTTAAATCTTCTACTAATTTTGACTTCAAGAAAGCCTCAAGGTGAGATGAGAGTATAGTAATTGAACCATTGAACCATTGAAATTTTGAAAATATGGTTCAATTTCAAGGTTCAAAGATACGAGATGAACTACACATACCGACCAATAGTCATATGATCTTTCCAGAAACATTGAACTTTGAAACATTGAACCATTGAAATCTTGAACTCCACTATTTAGGTTGAAGTGGTAGGTTCAAGTGATAGGTTCAATGATACATTAATTTATACAAGGGAATTGAGTGAACATGACTCTTTACAAAACATTGAATATTGAATTCTTGAACCGTTAAACTCTTGAACCGTTGAACTTTTGAACTCTGAAAAAGGGTTTAAGTTCAATCGAAAGGTTCAAAATCATAGTTGAAATATACAAAGGGACAAACAATTCACTTTGAGAAATATTGAACCATTGAACCTATTGAACCATTGAACTCTAAGAAAGGTTCAAGTTCATAGGTTCAATTCTTTTAAGAATTTACACACAAAAGATGATAAGTAGGTGAACTTCTTTTATGGCAACATTCATGAAAAATTGAATAAGGGAAACTCAAAAGGTAACATAGTAAAATAAAATAAAATTAATTGTGATTATTTGTATATTATCTATTAAATTATTAATTATGATGTTGATTTTGTAATATATTTTTCATAATAATTTATTTTTACAATTTTATTGTTATGATAATTAATAAATATGATGCAATAATGAATATGATGTGATGATAGGATTATTTATTTATTTATTATGATGTTAGTAATATAATACAAATGGTAATTGGAAACAATTTCACACTCACACTAAAAAACAATGAGAGAAGTTGTAGAGTAAAAATATTAAACGTAAAAGTTTGTATCTGATTTACACAATTTACCTCTTTTTTTATTCTTTTTATTTTTCATTCCATCACTTGGTTTACATTTTTGTTTATTTTTTTGGTTTGAATTTGTTTTTATTTTTATGTTTTTCATTCTTTTTAAAGAGTTATGTTGGTTGTTTTATTTTTTATTTAATCATGTCAACTTTGAAATAATTTAATTACTTTATTCTTTATTTTATATTGTCACTTTTTAATTAATTAAATTTTAACAGTCTCATGCCATTACAACTCCCATTTTAATGTGACATACCAACTGTAAAAAAACAAAGGTGAACCATACACATTTATACTATAATCATAATAGCCTTAGAGAAATAATTTAATGCCCAAACGTTGAATCATAAACATCACTCTAGTTACTCATGCAACCCCTTTTGAGATGTTTAACCTAAACATGTATTATAGTCTAAGAAAATGCTATGATGCAAGAATTATAATTATATTAAAATTTTGATAAAAACCCTATCACCGCATCTGTGGTGATGACATATGATCGGCTAAAACATTCATAGAGTGATTTTTTGTTTTCTCATTTCCACTGCCATTGATTCTTCATAGTTAGTGAGAATTGTATTAAATTTTTTTGCTTGCCACTACCCTATATCTTTTATGTGTCATTCATTTTAATCAAATTAAATGTACACCATAACATCAAAGTAAATGTATAGTAGATCATTTTTTTCCAATTTACCAGTTGTATTTCTATCACATGGCAACAATAGAACCATACCACCCTCCCCACTTCCATTTCAAATCATTCATAACAAACAAAATACCATATACATGAATATCATAAACCCCCAATTTAAGTGGATGATAGAAAAAATTGGATAGATTGTCAGAATAGTAAAAAATCTTTAACAAATTCAAGCATTCTACAACTTACAAATAAAACAACCTCTAATAATCAAAATTTTCCAAAAGATGCATGTTAACAATGCTTTATTCAAACTAAGTTTTTTAAATTGAAATTGTCATAAATTTACATTTAAAATGGACAAAACCCTTAAATTATGGTGAAATATAATATAAAAATTCATGTACTCTAACAAACAATGAATAAATATCAATACTGATGCCAAATATAAATTCAAATTCCCCCTACATAAACTATTTCTTTAGATCAAAGGCATCCCAACAAACTATTTTATCTCAAGAAATCATTGAAGAAGAATAAATAGAAGCTCTGTAAAAACATATTTTAAAGGGTAAATATTTATTTTATAGCCGTTAAATGAGTTTTGCTAACTTTTATAGCCATTAAATGAGATTTGCTGACAGAAATCCTGAGTTAATTATGATAGTGAAATGAGATAATACATTATTATTTCACCTTCTATAATATTTGATGTATTATTTTATATTACATTTATTAGCAACTTTCAAGGGTCACTTCTTATAAGAACTAAAATAAACCCAACATCCATTTGGTTGTGAAGTCACATGTGCCTAATTAAGGGGGTTAAAAGCTTTGGAAGTCTTTTTCATTCATTAGAATATTATCTTAGGGAATTTTCAATATGCATCTAAACATTAAGACATTAATTTTGCATTTCCTTATTGATCATTGCATTATATTTTAGAGGTAGGTTGTTCTTAAATTAAATAAAATTCTTCATTACTTGTTTCTCTTTAAAAAAAATGTCTTTTACAGTTTTTATAGTCAAATTAAGTTTGTGTGGATCACTTTGAAATGATTTGAGTAAATATTTGTAAGCTCAACATTAAAATTAAATTTATAATGTGATTTTTGCATACATATTTCTCATTAATGTCAAGCTTGATTTTTTTGATTTAGCTTCATATTCATTTATGTTAGTTGTTCTATAAATTGAGAATATCATTCTAATATTGTTTACTAAGAATATAATTGATCTTTTGTCACTTTTTCATTCATTAGAATATTATCTTAAGGAATTTTCAATATGCATCTAAATATTAGGACATTAATTTTGTATTTCCTTACTGATCATTGCATCACATTTTAGAGGTAGGTTGTTCTTAAATTCAATTAAATCCTTCTTTACTAGTTTCCTTTGTAAAAAATGTCCTTTACAACTCCTATAGTCAAATTAAATTTGTGTGGATCACTTTGAAATGATTTGAGTAAATATTTGTAAGCTCAACATTAAAAATGAATTTACATTTTGATTTTTGTATACATGTTTCTCATTAATGTCAACCTTGAATTTTTTGATTTAGCTTCATATTCATTTATGTTAATTATTTTATAAATTGAGAATATCAATCTACTATTGCTTACTAAAAATATAACTGATCCTTTGTCATTATTTCATTTAGAATTATCAGTTTTTAAGCATGGCTTCTTTCAATATACCATCTAGTTTTTTCATTTTATATTTAAGTTCAATGCATTTAAAAAAAAATTCATTCACCACATCCTTAAAAGTGTTGGCCCGAATGATTTTTTTTAATATGGGAAATAGCCCTTATAAAATCATGAATAATTCCTCACTATACTAGCCATGATGACCTCATTCAATGTGACCTTTTAGGTGGTGGCTTATCATCTACTCCCTACTAATGTTCTACCTTTTTTGGAGATTTTGAGGTAAGTTTGGTTATTTCACCATTCATGTATCATGTTATCAAACTTCTTGGAGATGAAAATTTTATGAAATTCAACATATTCAAGTACCCCCTTTCTATTCTTTGGAGTTTTTCCACCCATAACAGGCTCATGGGCCCATGGGCCAATTATGCCTTTGCCAATAATCCCTAATCCAATTATCATTTTTGTTTATATTGACTCCATGGTGATGAATAATAATTTTTTTAAACTCTTTTTTCATCATTAATTAAGTTTTAAATATTATGACATTGGTTCCTATAAAGGGAAAGAAAAATTACAATTAAAATATATAGCTTAGTACTTGAAATTTTTGTATTGAGGTATATATGTGTTTTGTATTATTTAATATCACTTGAAGGAAAAGGGACCCTATAGATTCCCTCTACCTAT
Organism: Torreya grandis; assembly: GCA_037957365.1. NCBI lineage: Eukaryota > Viridiplantae > Streptophyta > Pinopsida > Cupressales > Taxaceae > Torreya > Torreya grandis. Next base: position 2,859,704 of record JARHVA010001027.1, read on the forward strand.
TATCACTAATTGAAATCTTTCATTTTATGAAAATTAAATTCCATTCTTTGCTTGTATAATTATGATACACAAATAATGCTAACTAGGTAAGTAGGGTAATTTCCTTTCTTCATTGTGTTTTGCCTCCTTTGAGATGCTTTAAAAATGAAAAAATTCACATGAAATTAATGCCCAAAATATATTTTTTAGTTTTATATCATAATTTTCTTACAATTTTATGTTCATGGATATCTAAGCTTCATTAATTTCCTCTCTCTGAATCTTCATATACAAGCTAAAAGTTATTATTCATGTTTTGATTATGTAACTAGAAATTCATGCAATTGATGTTGATCTAACATATTTTAAGATCTCCCTTCTAATCCAATAGATGGATATATTGATTTTGGATGAAATCAATCTTATTTTTTATATTAAGTAATGTCATCAAATGTAAGAAAGATCTATAACTTTAGATTCTTCTAAATATTTAAAATAAAATGATAAACATTTTAAGCCCCTCTCTCCTTCACTAGAATATGCAATATTGGTAATTAAAATCTCTTTTGATTTGTATTCTATGGTTCTAAAAATATACTAGATTCGATCATGATGTAGGCATAAATCTTGAGCTCAATTTTTTTACTCATTTTACTCCCTCTAAAATTTTTTCATCTACGAAAGTGCCCCTGATTATAGGCTCATATATCTATAATTTCTTTGACAACACAATTTTCTCAATCCTTCTCTACCAAGAAAGGTTGTTCTTGGGTTTAATAAAATTAACCTCATATTCTCTTCAAAAATTTTCCCTTTCTCTAAACTTCTCTTCCTATGGCCCTTCTAAAACACTATTAAAAAAAAATAGATACATAATTCAAGGACAATTATGCAAGGTGATACAAAATGAATCTTTATATGTAAGGATATGAAATAGCATACCCTACCTAGTGTAAGGAATATAATCTTGTTAGAGGTAAAATCACTAAGAAGGGGGGTGAATCAGTAAGCCTATATATTCCAACTCCAATTTCAATCCTTTCAAACTCTTAACCAATTGCCACAAGTATCCATGAAGCATATAAAAAATTCATAGTTTTGAACAAGAGAGACAATGCAAGATCAAACACATAACACATGACATATATAGAAAACCCTCTTAGAGGAGAAAACCCACTAGAACATGTAATTAGAATATTGTTCTATAATAAAAAGAACCAATTTATACCAGTTGTAACTGATCAAGGAACTACCATCCCTTATTTAGTGAGACTAAAATCCCACAAGGTGCTACCACACCTGTCTAGCTAAGATACAACAACAACAAGACCTTTAACAAGTTTTACCTCATAAGGAGGTTGGAACCCCCTAAATTTTGAGCTTCCATAATAACACCTATAAACACATCCAGCTTTGAACTTATATCTTCAACACCTGATGATGGACCTTTGATTATCACTCTTCACCTTCACTCACACTCAATCTACAAGAGCATTATTCTACCAATATAATTATGACCTACAAATCATAAAAATAATCCTCTGTCTATTATGCTCTTTAATTCATCCATAAGGAACCAACCCTTTCCTTCTCTTAATAACACTATGCTCTCAAATGCAAATTCCACACATAAGTCTCTCTCAAGTCTAGAAACCATCACATTTGGTTTCACTATTTATAGAGAATAAATGAATATCAACAACATGGTCAACCATTAGGAATGCCTTAACCCTTAAAGCATCTATCATACAAAGACACAACTCAATACCATCTACATAGGTCAACCATAGCACCCATGGGTCACCCTTAAGCAACAACCCCTTTCAATTAGGCCAAACTAGCCTTTATAGGTCTCATAAAGACCTATTCACTCCATTAGCATAACAAAGAGAAAATAGAAACATAAGACCACTTATAAATTCATAATTCCACTTTATATGAATATTTAATCATAGTCAAATGATTACATTCATAATTACACTCTTTTATGCAAGCTTAATCAACTCAAAACACTGACTTGGTACACAAGACATAATGAATAAATGGACAATCAACTTCTTAAGTATTGTTCATACTCAAGATAGATTGATCACACCTCCAAAATCCACACATAATTTCTTTATGGAGTCTAAAACCCTCTCCAATATCTAGGACAACATAAAACATCAAAACAACATCAACACAAGATCAATTATCCTTCTCAGGTCACTTGTAGAATGTAGTCAAATAGAGTTAAATTTAAAGCTCAATATCTTTGTCTTTACATACATTCAAATTTTCAAATCTATATTTACAATTGTACATTGGATTCCTATAAAAATTATCTTTTTACACTATGGTCAAATTTTGCATAGATCAAAAGTTATGGATCAAAAACCAGGCACTGGTCATTCCTTTGTTAAATTCAAATATTTAAATTCAAACGATCATAGTTAAACCTTGAACACCATGTCCTCATCTCGTGTCCTTGATACTTAGATGAATGATATACCATTGATCTTATGAAAACTTTAACTCATAGAGTACCACTGCCCAAACTTTAAACTTCAAACACTTGGCCTCATCTTATGTAATCTTGCAATCTTGATCACACATGCTCCATCGATCTCTTTGAGATTGCCCTTGCTTTAACAATGTTAGATAACTATCACTTTAACCTCTTGATTTTAATACACATAGTTGATCTTATTTAGTAAAAACACCCACTCACCATCAGTCCTTAAAATAGGCTTGATCTTTATCTTTTCTCAATGTTAAACAATGAACACTTGTCCTCATCTAACTACTTCCTACACCTTGGAACAAACACACTCTATTGATCCTTTTGTAAGGAGCTTGATATTTACCTTCATTAACCAATGAATACTTTAACCTATTTGACTTGATACGCATCATATATCTTCATTGTATGATCATCCATGAGACATTATATCTCCATCTAGTCCTGATCTTTAACATCGTGCAAAATAGACTAAGTATGGGGACCTTTGCAATCTATCTGTAAGGTCAAATTTACACCTTCATATCTTTTGCTTCGCTCAAGTGAAAGTTATAAAAATTGGATCATATGATCTTATAAAATATGAGAATCCAACCATATAATAATATTATCCTAAAACCCTCACATATGTGAGATATAATGACATTAAAATGCCTTAGATTTATCTATTCATAGAGCTAACTATGTCAATAACTGTCTAGAAATACCAACTTTGCACATGCATAAATTTTATCATGCTTCAATGCTTGACCTAAAAGTTAGTGAAAATCAACTAGGCATAAAAATAAACAAACCCATATGATCACCTTCTCTTGAAATGTCCACACATGCAAGATATGCTACCATCAAAATGGCTACTTGACTTTTCTTACCATATTACAAATTTGGCTAAGTATGGGAAAACACTTTCAAAATGACTGAGAGCCTAACATTGTACTTGTATATATTTTGTCACACTTTTTATCTATATTTGATACTTTTCACATAGAAAATAGGAACTAATTTGATCACAACCATATTACCAACTCCCCTTGACCCATCCATACATGGCAATGGTGACATCAACAAACTACCTACTCAAATCTTCTGCCACTAGACCCAAAATGTCTAGATGAAAACAATGATCAACTAGATGAAATCCACTCATACACATAAGAACTTAAATCATTATTAAATTTTTAAAGGACCCATTTTACATTCTCAAATAACCATACTCATCCCTAAACATCTCTAACCATGCCAAAACTAAAGATCAACCAAGCCTACTTCAAGCATACTAGGACAAGTACATTTTACACTTTTTCATTGTCACTTAGACTATCAAGGCACTTCATCCACTCACTTGGATACCTTTATGACATCACCATGACATCATTAACAAATTTATAATATTCTATCCCTTTATCATTGATTTTAACACCCATCAATAAAACAATATACAACTCACCTTCCTTCTCTTCTCTTCAAGCACTCCCATAATAGGAATTTTCATCCCCTTTAACACAATAAAAAAATTGGCACAAACTGATCTTGAGGACCTAAAAATACCATAAATAAGAGAGTACCACCTTATAAATATGATATAAATTCCCCCTTATGTTGAGCCTACCTCTTCTTTGCCTTGACAACTTCCTCTTGCTACATGTCAATACTCTTTTCAATCAAGCACTACAACTAATGTATAAAGAACACATAAAACCACTAAAATATGATGAAACACATCAAGAAACATTTAATAGGGACTCCCCCTAATAAATTTGATCTATTTCACATCTTGAGCATCTTTATATCTCCATACATCATTAAGAACCATCATATATGCTTACTTAGCCTTCTATCTCAACCTACCTCAAGGACCATTAACGGGCCTTCATGCCACTCACCAAATAGGAAACATGCTATAAAACAACTTAAGAAATCTCCTTGAAACATTTATACCTATCTATTTTGGATAAATTGAAAAAAAATCACTCTTCTCACTAGACCTATCTAGTCTCCTTGTAGCCCTATCTAGAAATTGCAAAGCCCACAACTTTAAGTAAAAACACTATCAAAACTTGAAACTTCATATATAGATTAATCTCATATGCCCCTTAATCACACCAATATTAAATGACTAGCTCATCCTCTGCAATATACTTCCTTCACAAACCAATTTGTCAATTAGGCCTCCATCTTAACAAATACATAAATAATTTGAAAACCAAAACACTTTAAATTTATAAGAAACATGATTTTAAAACCCATTTGAGCCATTCAACCTATTAATAATCCTCAAACTTTAATTCACAATGCAAACCACTTTTTTAGTGAATCCCAAAACCCTATCTCATAAAAAATAAGGTCAAAAAACCTCCTTTTGGTTAATGCACACCTCTAAAACTTATTGCACACCTTGAGACAACCATCAAATACTTCTAGACCAAAATTTGAGCCTCCATACCTTTGGGAACATTTACTCCCTATAACCCATTTTTAGGCCTAATTTCCCTTAAGCCAAAATTGAGAGTATTCAAAAATATTTAATTTGAATTCAACGTATCTTCATACCATAAAACCAATTAGAGCATGCTAGAATAATATAAAAAGACATTTCTATGCAAAAAGATCATCTTATCAACTAATAAATCCTCCTTTGCCATCTAGGAACCTTTAATCTGACCCTACAGATTGTTCCATATATAGATATCAACATCATGGTATCATCACAACATATCTTTCACCTAGACATACCTACTCCAACTAAAAACACTCATCTATAGACTTTTAGGACCTTCTAAATAACACCACAATAACAGTTGCTTCTCTACTAAAAGAAGTCTCTTAAGAAAGATAGATAGAGACATCCTTTGCACTACAATGCTCTAAAATAAATTAAAGCTAGGAGTGGCCCACATCTCCTCAGTAACCATTATAATCCTCTTATAGCTATAATATTTATTTATTTTGTTATTCTCCTTCTCATTCTGAACTATGACCAACTAGTTCCTTTTCTAAATCACTTTCCTTCTCTTTTAATATTGGATTAACAAAACATGGAGACAACATAGATTCATGACATACCTTTTCATCTAAGAAAATCCACCTTGTAGTTAGGAAACTCATTACTAGGCATTAAAAATTGATGTTCTTTACATGATACATGCTAAAAAATAGTAGGATGTTCACTAGGATCCATACATATCTCAGGACTAACTTCAACCAACACTTTGGTCTTTTCTTTTAGCTTGTTATCTTTATTCATAACATGAATAGACAATGAAAGCCCTTATCACTCTTAAACTTCTAAAGCATTCTCCACCATATCAAAAATATTACTTAGACCTACAGTCTCATCATGACTCATACTTACCATCTTTGGCTTCCACGAGTTGACTTGCCTTATTCCTTACACTCTAAGAGCTTGATTAAACTCATTTTGACTTGATGACCTTTGCTTGTAGAATATATTAATATGACCAATCTTCTCACAGTTTTAATAAATAATACTCCTTGATGGAAACAAAATTTATCTTACCTTGTCTAGATAAAACCTTGTAAGGTGTAATATGTTATGAAAAATGAACCAACCTCCTCTTTTGGGAGAGAACTCACATTATCTAACCTTATATGGATAATGGTTTGAAAAGTGTCCCACATCAAGATAGTTGAAACACTTAACTTTTTTCACATTTTTTGACTGATGACCCCCATCATATTTTCATGTAAACTCATTTCTAATAGGTCTTTTGCATTCTCTAGATTTATGCCCAAATTGATTACATGTATAACAATGACCATTGAAACTTGCATACCTCATGGTTTTTGGCTTTATGATCTGATTTTTCTTCATTTTACTAGCACCTTCATTCATTGTCTAATGATTTGTCTTCAAAGGTTGATCCACCTTTCTCTTATTGGCATTCATGTCAACTTGAGAAGCAACTTTGGGCTCTTCATTAAAACCCAATCCAGATCTGTCACTCACTAACTTTTAACTCTTTAGGAGATCATCCAGATCATTATCACTTTATTAAACTTGATAAATGACTTCACCTTATTTATAGACTTCTCTAACTCATCTTTCAAAGACACAATCTCAAAAGCATACCTTGAGCATTCTTCTTCTTTGGCTCTCAGACTTGTAAATATTGATTCTAACTTAGAATTAATAAACATGAAAACACCTTCATGATCTCTAAATTCTTCAACCAATCTTACCTCAAACACACTAAATTTCTCCTCATAATCCTTGATTTTATATTTCATCTTTTTCTTGATCTTTAGTTCTTCAAGAAATTTTGTTAATGCAGTCTCATAGTCCATTTCATCTTCATCATCATTTGAATCACTCCAAGTAGAATCCTTTTGATGTGAGCAGTTACCTTCCTCAGCCATGAATAGATCTTCATCTTTAATAGGACCATCATCTTCATGATCATACTCTGAGTCACTAACTTCACTCTCATCTGATGAGTTGAAATATTCTTTGGTGTAGAGACTCTTCTTCTCCTTGAAGTACTTCTTCTTCTTATTGTCAAACCTTTTTAATCCTTTCTTCCTCTTATCAAACTATATGTCTTATTGTCTTCATCATGATCTTCATCATCTTTCTTATGAGGGAACTTTATATAAAAATGTCATATCTCTCCATAATTGAAGCATTTAAAGGGTAATTTACCCTTATACTTGCCTAAACATATTTTCATTTTCCTTGTAAGCAAAGCAATCAATTCATCCTCATCAATATCATAAATATCATCCTCCTTGGGTTTCTTTCCTTGAAACTTATTCTTAAGATTCATCTCTATCTTGAATATTTCTTCCTTCTTTGGTGGTATATCATCATTCCTCCTCATCTCATAGGTAGTAAGAATGTCATGCAATTCATCCAACTTTAGTTGAATAAGATCATGGCTTTCCTATATAGTAGATACTTTAGGATCAAACTTGAGAGAGAGAGACCTTAATACCTTTTTAACTATAGTATCCTCTTCAAGGTTCTCTCCAAGACCTCTGATGATGTTCATAATCTCATCAAATCTCTATAGAAAGGATGCCACATAATCTTCCTATTTCATCTTGAGACCTTCAAATTACCTTCTGTGAGTCTAAAAATTAGCAAGATTGACCTTCATATCTCCTTCATTAATGATCTAAAATTTATCCCATATATCTTTAGAAAATTTACAATGGATTACCTTGGTGAACTAAGTCTCTATAAGACCACAAGTGATGGCATTCATGTCCTTAGAATTATTCTCAAAAAATGTCTTCTCTACATCACTAGATGGAGGAGTAGTAGGAATAACATAACCATACAGAATAGATTTACATACATAAAACCTTAGGGACATAATGTATGTCCTCATCCTTAAACTTCAAAAAACATAATTGGATCCATTGACCATCGGTGCTTACTTAGTAGAGAAACCTCCTTGATGACTACCCATATTGTACCTTGGATCACTTTCAAGTTATCAAGGCTTTACCAAAGGACTTGATATAATACCAATTGTTAGAGTTATAATCACTAATATGGGGGTTGAATTAGAGATCTTAGATATTCAAACTCCAAATTAAATCCTTTCAAAATCTTAATCTATTTTCACAAGTATTCATGAAGCATACACAACATTCATAGCAATAAACAAGAGAGACAATGCATGATCAAGCACATAACAAATGGCATATGTGGGAAACCATATTGAGGTAGAAAACCCACTAGAACCTATAATTTGACTACTATACTATAATAAAAATAACCAATTTAGATCAATTTTAAATTATCAATGAACTACCATCCCTTATTTAGTGAGACTACAATCCCATAAGGTGTTACCACACCTATCTAGCTAAGCTGTAATAACAAATAGACGTTTAAAAATTTTCACATTTCAAGGAGGATAAAATACCTAGACATTTATTTTCCCTAAAAACACCTATGAACACATCCACCTTTGGAATGATGTCTTCAACACCTAATGATGGACCTATGACTATCACTCTTCACCTCCGCTCACAATCAGTCTGCAAGAGCACTATTCTACCAATATAATTATGACCTACAAGTCATAAAAATAGTCTTAAATATATTCTAATATTTAAATAATCCACAAGTCACCCACCCTTTCCTTTTCTTCACAACACTATTATCTAAAATTCAAACTCCACACACAAGTCTCTCTGAAGTCTAGAAACCATCGCATTTGGTTTCACTATTTATAAAGCATTCATTAATATCAACAACTTGGTCAACCATTAGGCGTGACTTAACCATTAAGGTATTTATAATATTAATACATATCTCAATATCATCCACATTGGTCTATCATAGCACCCATGGGTCACCCTTAAGCAACAACCCTTTCATTAGGCCAAACTAGCCCTTATAGGTCTCATGAAGACCTATTCAATCCATTAAAAAAACAAGAAAAAAAATAGAAACATAAGACCACTTTTAAATTCATATGTCCACTCTAAATGACCCCTTTTTCATCCTCAAATTATTAAATTCATCATTGTACTCTTTTGTATAAGCTTAATCAACTCGAAACACTGACCTGGTAAACAAGACACCATGAACGAACACACAGTCAACTTTTTAAGAGTTTTACATACTAAATATAGATTTATCACACTCAAAAAATAAAAATAGAGCATAAATATGGATTATTAAACACTCTAAAATATCTATGACAACATAAAACATCGAAATAACATCAACACAAGTTCAATTATCCTTCTTGTATCACTTGTAGAATGTAGTCGAACACATAGTCAAATTTAGAGCTTAATATTTTTTATTATATTTAATTAAAATATTAAAATATATATTTAAAATTTCACCTTTTTTTCCTATACAAATTTTATTTTTACACCATGGTCAAATTCTTTATAGATCAAAAGACATGGCTCAAAAACTAGGCACTAGTCATTCCTTTGTTAAATTCAAATATTTGAATTCAAACAATCACAGTTAAGCCTCGAACACCATATATTCATCATGTGCCCTCGATGATTAAATAAATCATGAAATATTTGTCTTATTTTAAATTTAAATTATAGATCACCATTGTCCAAATGTTAAACTTTGAACACTTTGCCTCATCTCATGTAATCTTGCAATCTTGATCACACACGCTCCATTGATCTCTTTGAGATTGTCCTTGTTTTAACAATGCTAGACAAATATCACTTTGAATTATTTAATTTAATACACACCATTAATCTCAATCATTATTAAAACCCACTTATTTTTTTTCCTTTAAATAGGCTTGATCTTTACCTCTTCTTAACATTAAATAATTAACACATATCCTCATCTCGATGCTCCTAACATCTTAGAACAAACATGCTCTGTTGATCCTTTTGTAAGGAGATAGATCCTTAAATTCATTAAAAAATGAAAAAAATGACCTCTTTTAATTAATTCAAACCATATATCTTCATTTTATGATCACTCTCAAGATATTAGATCTCCATCCAGTCTTGATCTTTAACATTATGTAAAATAGAGTAAGTATGATGACCTTTGCAATCTGTCTGTAAAGTCAACTTTGCACCTTCATATATTTTTATTCACTCAAGTGAAATTTATAAAAATTAACCATATTATCTCCTCAAATAGGATAATCCAACCATTTAATAATGTGCTCATGAAACCCTTACATGTGTAAGATATAATGACATTAAAATGCCTCCTTAGATTTATCTATTCACAAAATCAATTATGTCAAGAACTATCTGAAAAGACCAAATTTGCACATGCTTAGTTGTTTTCATGATTCATTTCTTGACCTAAACTTTATTTCAAATAAATTATGCATAAAATTTAACAAATCCATATGATCACCTTCTCTTTAAATGTCTACACATGTGAGATATGCCACCATCAATGCCTAAAAGCCCAACTTTGAACTTGCATATATTTTGTCATGATTCATCACTAGAATTGAGACTATGCATAAATAAAATAGGGATTTATGTGATCAAAACCATATTACCAACTCCCCTTGACTCATTCACACATAGAAATGGTGATGTCAACAAATTGCCTACTCATATTTTCTACCACTATACCCAAAATGTCTAGATGAAAATAATGATCAACCAAATGATATACACTCATGCACACAAGCACTCAAATCATTATTAACTTATGATATGCCCCTTTACACATGATCAAATCACCATAATCATCCTTGAACATCTATAACCATTCCAAAACTAAAGATCAACCAAGCCTTCTTCAAGCATACTAGGGCAAGAGCATTGCACACTTTGTCATTGTCACTTAGACTATCAAGGCACTTCATCCACTCACTTGAACACCTTCATGAAATCACCATGACATCATTGAAAAATCTCCAATAATTCTAAAAAAACCCATTGACTATTTTTGATAAATAAATTCCATTTTTAATTAGAATTATTTATCTAATTAATTTATAGGTAGCGATAATATTCCATGAGAAGAAAAATTAACTTTTTAGCTTTGTAGGATCTTATTTTATTTCAAAATTTGAGTATCTTTTGAAATGCATCCATTATCTATCCATGAATTTTTTTAATGCATACTTGGTATCATTTTTGACATAATTAAGCTCTTATTCATTCTATGGAATGCACATGATAGATAATGAATCCTTTGTCATAGATCTCAAGTGAGCTTGAACCCTGATGGGGCATCCTTTTTTAAATAAAAATATATGTGCCCTTCAAAAAAAATAACATCCTCTCTATTCCACTCATATCTTGATACTTTTCATTTTCCTACCCATCTTATAAAAATAGAATCGTGTATCCCTTTTCATTAATACCCTCAGCATTAAATATTTTCCATGTACTTGCTCTTATTTATGAGACTATAATAATTATCTTCATATTCATAATCATTTATGTCCATGATCTCTTTATGTTATAAAATATATCATTTCTCTTTAATAGGATCCTCCAAGAGTATTTATAACCCAAGCCCAAAACCATCCTTCTCAATAGTGACTTCTATGTTTCTTGAATGTGCAAGTATTCTTCTTCATCTTCAGAATATGTTTATGGATTTTCCATGTTGCTACATTCATATTTATAAAAAAAATAAGGCAGCACATAAAATGAGTCAATAATATCATCCTCAAAGTCCCTAATCCACCAAGAATCTCTTTCAATTTTTTTTCTTTATGGGGATCTAGGGCTTCATGTTCAATGGTATCCTCTATTAAGCCAATAATCCATCAATGTCCTCTACCTCAAGCCATTATTAGATAGTACATCACATGCCTTCATTAATCTTCTTCTCATGCCCAATCTTAGAGTGGGAGTCATCATTATCATCAAAATCTTCTAAGTGTTTATATATATGAGGGCCATTAGTAAAGAATGAAATTTATCTCATGACATCTTTTAGTACATATGGAAATAATAATTTATTTATTTTCTTGTTAGCATTATAACGATTCTCCATTTATTCTCTTTAGAGGGAGGTAATTTTTTCAAAACATGCTTGAGAGAAGCTATCAAATGCATCAAAATCAAGAGGACTTACAAGAATATCTAACATTATTGATCTTTCATGAAGGTGAGTAGGGTTTTTATTATTTCTTTGGTTTTCACATCAACATCTTCTTCAAATTATCATTTTGCATCATGGTGGCATAAAAATCCATCATTAGCCCATTCATTTCCTCTATTAAAGCTTTGACTTTTAACCATTTCTAGATGTTTAGCCTCATAAATTATAGGGTATTGGAGAGGAAGTGAGCCCTTTTTGAAACCATAATTTACTCTATTAGACATTAAATTCCTATCATTGTGATGCCAAAATTTCAAGTCTGAATGGAATTCTATAATAATACACAAGCTGGACCAAAATCACTAAAACACTCTAAAAACATCTACACACATCAGTTGTAGGTGACAATTCACATCCACATATCCCTAATTAGAGTAATGCATTTTATTGAATAATTATCTTTTCCTAATTCACTTCAAGTCAAATTGTGACCAAGAAAAATGGCATTCTAGACCACTAAAATCCTATAATTTTTTTGCACACATCACATGCTTATATCAATTCATGTTTATACTACCCTAATTGGGGTATTACCCTGTACACAATTGACACCATATTCTAGTTTAACTCCAATCAACGTGTGACTAAAAATGACATTTTTGACCATTCTAATTAAACAAGTGACCACTATCGAAAGAATTTTAGAAAAACTAAGTAAAATAATTAAGCAAAGCAAATCAAATTAAGAGCTTAAGTGAAATATCCATGAAAACATAATGAATATCTATTATTGGAAATTCATAATTCAAAATATATGTGCCATGACATCATCATATGGATGTCATCCATAAAGTATTAATGGAGATAGATATTAGAATCAAGGCTATCCATACCTTATTAATTCTCCATTATTCCCAATATTAGTTGCCACATTTATTGCTTTTCCCTCCAAAGTTTAATGAAATTTGGCCTCCATCTTGATATTGAGATGGAGGGCTGCAAATTAGTTTCTTTATTTTTGAAAACTATAAATTCATGGGCCATGACCATAACCATTAAGTTATTTGTGGTGTATAAAAAATCTATAAAAATATGTCTAAAGACCTTCACTTATCCATCTAAATTGATCAAAGCAAGAGCAAAATCCATTGGTGCAAAGAGAGATGTTGGAGAATTTTGTGTTACTACGTTTACAAATATTTGAATCACCAAATCCAAGAATAAAGATTATTAATGGATTGATATTGGAGTAAGGCCACTTGGGGAAGGATTTGTCCATGTTTTCTTGTCTATGTTTCTTGACTCAATTGATCCACACCCCTCAAGGGAGTAAACCTAACTGCTAGTTATTTATGCTTTGTCATTTATTTTATATCTTAAACGCATGAACTAACTTGTTTTACAATCCTAATCTACATTTTGGCACACCCTATGACCAAATGAAAACCATGTCAAATGGCCAACATATTATTTCAATCATGTTGATTATGATCAAGTTCATTTTGAACCATGTTCTAAGCCTAATGTCAACTCGAGTTAACTTGGACCAATGTTAGATTTAAGGCCAAACAATTGAAATAGTGTTAAGCATAGTCTCATTTGACCTAATCCAATTATTTTGATCCCATTTCATGTCATTTAAAAACCACTTCTTATCTTTTCATTCAATCTCTCACATCTGTTAGTTGGGAATGATGAATTCATGTCATTCATCCTTTCTTCTATTTGAAATAATATCATTTATGTTCCACCCTTCTTATGGTCCATTTCTATTTTGTGATGCCCTTCTTATGGACCATTTCTATTATGTGCTAGCCTTATTACGGCCCATTTTTATAATGTGTTGCCCTTTTTAGGGCCTATTTATATTTTGTGCCACCCTTGTTACTTGAACCATTCCATTATTACCTAGATAATTATATTGTTGCCTAAACCATTATATTGTTACGTGGACAACTCATAGTTTCTATTACCTATTATTTTAATCAATTTTAATTCTATTACGAGTCGTGATATTGATTATGAACTAACAAGTATGAAAACATTTTTAATGAATATTTCAAAGGTAGTTCTAAGTGATTAACATCATCATTAATAACTTCTTTTTTGGGCTAGTATCTCAAGGAATGTTAGTATAAGGTTTCACCTATTATATATTTCCTTGAGACTTCTAATTTTTCCTTGTCTTATTATTTCCCCATTGTGTGTTATTTTGTTATTTTTTTTTTGGTATTCTCCTTAGCCTTAAATTTTATTGTTGGTTCATAGAGTAATACCATTATAGCTAGTTTATCTATCATTTGAAATAGTCCCTTGGTATAATCATCTAAAAATGACACTTGAGTACCGAGAGTGTTAATTGAGACCACCCATTCCTAGCTTAGCCATAGACATAACTTATGGCCAATTTAGATAGTTATCCATCTTTCATGTAGGCCAACCACATCTTTAGACATCTTAAAATTAGTCCCAGACCCTTCCTTAGGCATCCAAGCCCTTAATGCCTCAAGTTATGTCACCTAGACACTAGTACCATAATTGGACATTAGTGACACAATGTTATTGTCCTATTTGGGTACTATTATCATTTTCCCTCTTTTTATCTCCAATGGATATCTTTTTAATTCTTAAATCACCTAAGGTTGATTTAAACCTATTCCAAACCATGCACAAGCACCAAATCATTATATACATAAACTCGAAGCACTCAAATCGGCATTCATACTAGTTTCACTTATACTTGCATTAGCACTTGGGTGGGGAGAACTACATAAGGCTTGATCCCTCTTTGGATTATGGTATTTATGAAAATATCATCACAATAAGGTGTTGAGGATGTATAGCATACCCAACTAACACCACATGTTTACTATTTATGCCAAGCTAAATACCCTAATCACATGGAGGTCTAAGGTTTGCATACAAAACTAGTTATAGATAGATAATTAGGGTTTGTCCACATAATAACATGCTTGGTAGACTTAGACACAAGTGCTCCCAGAAGCTCAGAATAGTCCTTATATAAAGGACACTAGCACCATAAATGAAAACTAGTGCCACAACATTATTATCTAGGTTAAGGTGTTATTATCCAAGAGGGGATTTGACACCTAGATCTTATTTGTGACTCTCAAATAAACTCTAGTACTAGTTTTTAGTCTCTATAGCCTTCACCTTAGATAGTTTCCATCTATGTATTCATTTGTATCATTTATTTTTATTATTATAAATATCAGATTACCTTGGTTATCTCACAAGTCAATGGTTGTATTTATTGCATATTTTATACCCTAATCTATTATACTCATTCCATTTAATAATTTAGGACTTACACTCTATAAACCTTAGAAATTTAATTAATTTGGTGAACCTAACTTACTTTGAATATTACACACACCCTAACCCTAAACTACCATTAGGGTTTATGTTTCCAAGCCTTCTAGAGCCCTTTGTCAGATTTCAAATCCATATATATTTTGATTTTGATTTTTATATAATCATGATAATAATGACAAATTAATTTTATCATTTTTTGATGAAAATCTTAATACTCTCTTTTACATGTTTGTTTCCTTTAATTTGAAATGAAATCAAAGAAGACATAAACATATGTACACATGATTATTTATATTAGTTGAATTGTATGTCATGTTTCATTATCTCTCTAGCATGTTATTTTTATCTTATGTGGAATTCAATTAAGAATAAAATATTTAACCACATAGAGGATATATTACATAAGATACCAAATATATTACTTAAAATTAATAAGTCTCCTTTAGATGCTTTTTGTTCTTTGGTTCACTTTGATTCCTTACCTATCACTACTAGAAATAAGAGAACATCAATGGTCTCACTTATCCCCCCTACTTCTTAGCCTACAAATCTATCTATTCTCCCACCTATACCACCATATTTATTCTCATAGTAGACCTTGTGGTCCATGCTATGATGTCCACATGTGGTCCTGAAGAATGGTAGGTTAGCAACACCCATGGCTATAGTTTTATCAACCAAATTAGTGTGTCTTCAAACACAGACTCCGTTTTAGAGCCTCTACATCATTGAAACACATACAAACATATTTTCATGTAGAATTCTATAATACTAAAGTGCCACTAAAAATAGATCCAACTTATGTTTATTCCATATTAAATATAAAAAAATGGACCAAAGAGTATATTTCATTAAAAAAATAAGATCTCCCACTTTAGCACATCATAGATGTACACCTACCACTTTAGATTACATTGTGAATTAATGAGCTAGGTGTCAAATGTGTGTTAGTTGATAATGGATCAGGATTGAACATTTTTAATATATATTTTCTATGACTTATTAATATACATGCTAAGGATATAGATCCTTTTGATATGAATATCCAAGGGTTTGATAATATTCCATGCAAATTTTTGGGTCAAATCACACTAAATCTTACATTGGGGCCTAAAACACTACCTATGACATGCCAAGTCATGATTAATGACCTTAGTTATAATATCTTTCTTGGAAGACCTTGGATTCATGATAAGCATACAATTCCAAGCACTTTACATGCATGTTTAAAGTTTAGCTACAAAGTTCATATCTGCACATTCCCTATAGATCAAGAACCATTCAAATATTATCAGCATATAGAGCCTTCACATTATTATATTCCTCACATGAATTTTAGTACAACACCCCTCGAATCTACTATTCAAAGTTCACATATTAATCCCCCCAAACACAACCAAATCATAGTATAATAGGTTCACTTCTCCCTTTAAACTTAGATACTTCCAAAAAATGGGTTACTTAGGATAGGGCCTCAAAAAACATTATCAGGGAATTCTTAATCCTATTGAGGCATATGATCAACAAAGTAGATAAATATTTGTATATAAAGATAATATATCTAATTCCAATTTTTATCATCATGTTTCTCAACATATATTATTTTTTCCACCCATTCTAGAGGCTGATAATATATCAAAACATGTTTCTACACTTTTATTTGTTTACCTTGATCTTATCAATAATATTACTTCTTTGGATTTAACTACTTTCAACGAATTTGCTAGAGATGAGGATATCCTAAAATTCCTAGGGGAATATGAGGATATCCCTTCCTTATATCATAAGAACATGTTTCCTCCCAAAAATACCCAGACATACTTTGGTGAGTTCTCAAATAATTTCTATTAAATTTCAACCAACATAGATGGTACTATCCCTATAGCACCATAAACTATTGATGAATATACATTACTTAATGAAGAAATAATTGAGTTAAATTATGTCACCAATACTAATGCTTGCATCATATTATTAGCTATTACCTTACATAAATAAAATGATACATATATTCAATAGATTTTAAAAGGCTTCCTTTAAGTTTTTGTTTGTGCTTATTATGATATACCCATCATTGATCCTTCAATCATAGTACACAAGATTACACTTTATCCCAATACAAAGATGATTAAATATAAAATTTGAAAAAATCATCCCAAGGTAGATATTTTATTCAAATATGAGATTCAACAGCTCTTTGATGCTAATCTCATATGACTGACTACTCATCCCTATTGGGTTGATAAAATTGTCCCAATTATTAAACCTAATGGCCAAATTGGATGTTGTTATTATAAAGACTTAAAAAAAGCATGTCCTAAGTATTATTTTACTCTACCCAACATTTATATGATAATTTACTCCATAATAAGATATGAAATTCTCTCTTTTATGGATGGTTTCACTAGTTATAATCAAATCATGATCTCCAAGGAGGACTAAGAAGAAACTTATTTTAGCACACCATGGGTATTTTTTGCTATATAATAAAGACCTCTAGATTAAATATTGTAGGGGAAACATACCAACCAATAATTAATCATATCTTTCATGATCTAATTCATAATATGGTTTAAGACTATGTTGATGACTTATAAAGTCAAAAGAGTGACAACATTATGCATGAGATTTATGGTAGATTTTTCAAAGAATGAGAAAGTATAATGTATGACTAAACCCAAAGAAATGCATATTTGGGATTTCATCTATTAAAATATTTGGATTCATAATATCCTAATGTGGCATCTAGGTTGACCTAAATAAATTGAAATCTATATTAGACATGCCTCCTCATACAAACATAAAATAACTTTTCTCCCGACAAGGAAAGATTTAGGCAATACATAGATTTATGGTTAAACTCATAAATATGACTCAATAATTCACTATATTTATTAATAAGGATACAAAATTTGACTAGGATATCACATGTCAATAAAAATTTAATGCACTTAAACAATACTTGTTGCACCCACATGTACTAGTACCACCAACACCTGTGTTAGACCCCAAATTTTGGATAAGTGTTTTGATATTTTGGCATGGAACCAACATAGTGTGTAACTAACCTATCATATAAAGAATATGGAACAAAACTTTAATGGCATATAAGCCATATGGTGTGGAACATGTAGGGCATAGAATCACTAACACAAGAAGATCCAGTCAAATAGGAGAAAATACCATAAGAAACCTAAGAGCATAGGACTCAAAATAGTAGTGAAAGATTTGGGGAGCACATGAGAAGTGGGAATGGTTAAGTAATGATTCTAAAGGGTCACTTATACCTTATGCATCAAGAGTTTTTCACCATCGCCTAAGGAGGTAGACACATGGCATCAAGGATCTAGCATAGAGCAAGTATATAAGGGATACAAAGTCTTGGGTATTTAGGATAAGTTAATTCATAAACCACCATGATTCTTAGTTTTTAGAGAGTTCATTATCTAATTAATCTTATAATTAACTTTGAAAATAATTGGTCTGGGATAAACAAATATAAATAACCCTATTGTAAAGAACTATGTGATGGATTTTTAGATCACATTTGGCCGAAGCATAATATATGAATTATGAATATTATAATCATTTTGATTTTCATGTTCAATTTATGCTAATAGTTGTGTATCTTTGGTAGGTCCTAGTTTAGCACTCATCTTTGGTTATTATTATGAAATCTATGCTAACTTTTACTTTTTCTAAGTAAAAAATCTAAACTATAATGGAATTAATATATGTAGTTATGGTGGCTAAGATTAGTAATTCAAGGATCAAAGTAGTATATCTTTTTTTATAAATATTATCTAATTAAATATATCATCAACCCAAGGAATATAACTAGTTAATGTTGCTACACAACATAACCTATAAGAACCAATCTCTAACTACGTGTTTTGGGTGAATGTACAAGACCATAATCTTGAATGAAAGGGATAACATGATAGTTCATTGGGGATATACTTAAATTCCAAAAGCACTATTAAGTATAAAAACCCAACATTTTGGATCCATTATCATGACCCTTAGCACTTTTTCCATAGTAATGGAAGAAGCAAATTTTGTAACTACTCAGACATTAGAAATTGAAGAAGCAAATTTTGTAACTAGTCAAACATTAGAAATTGAAGAACCAAATTTGAGCCAACCAAGCTCCCCAACCATAGTTTGTACTCACACTTTTGAATTAGACAAAATACGTATACATAATTGGGATATAGATAGTGTGGAATCAAAAATTTAACCTATAAGTGATATTTTAGCTGAGCCATTTGTAAATCATATATACTTATCACTTTCCTTCCCTCTTTAAAGGAATTATATGGCTCAATTTTGGATGCCTAGAATACCTAAAATTCAAAGTCGATAAAATATAGGCTCAAATCTGATTAATCAACTAGTTATTACACCCTATAACATGGGCATTACTACTAGAGGCACTAGAGGTGGACTAGGAGGGAGTGGTGGACTTCCCCCTCAAGGGATAGGAAATGGGGGTTCTCAATAACCACAAATTCAAGAGCCTCAACTACCAATGGTATATTACAAAATTATTCTTCACTTACCTGAGTATTGAGGCATGGAAAATGCTACATAACACATCCATAAATGTGAACTTATTTAGAGGGTGTGAAGCATCACCTCTTCTAAGCGACAAGCCACATAGTTCATGATTATACTTTTGGAGTGAGTGCATAAATAGTATATAAAGTTCAACCCTCAATAAGTGATGGTTGATTATGATCAAATTAAAATGGCTTTCCTTTATGAATTTGACATTCTTAAATTTGAACAATAAATTATAGTTGCATTAAAGGATATAAATTAGGAACTTACTAAAAGTGTATGGGAATATATGCAAGGTTTAAAACACTACTATCAAATCTATCATTTGAAATCAATGCTACTCAACATGAATAGTGGTTTTTTGGAGGTTTGTTACTTCCCTTTAGATGAACACTATTCTAGAATATTGTTACTAGCCCTCACAAATATTTACAAGCTACCCTCCACACTGAAACCATTAGTAGTATTGATTCTTGGCTAAGTCCCTTCATGAAAGCCCAAATAGCTTCAATGGGATTGAAACTTAAAAAACTAACTGTAAGGCACATGATACTCATAGTGGTCTTTGGTGCATTGATTATGAGTCTGAAGGTCTACACATTAGAAGGTGTTTGACTATTTAAAATATGTGATGCCTACACCTATAACACTAATGATTTCCAATTCATTAATGATATCCATAAAGCACATGTGAATGGTACATGCCAAACCTCTAGGGCCAATAATTAGGATAATGTGGTTATAATGGCTAAGGTAGAGGATGAGGATGAATAGTTGGTTGTTTCCCACTAAGAACATGTTACAAGTGTGGATCCTTAGACCAATATCAAATATATTGTCTAGTTAACCCTACATGTGCTTTCTATAAAAAAGGACCATCAGTTGGAAGAGTGTCCTGACTTGTACATAGCCATCAATAAGGAGATAAATGAAAAGGGCGAAGCTATTATTCATATTGATAAACTATAATGCCATGCACGTTCAGGCACCCCAATATTTTAATAAGTGAATATCACTACACATAACAAAGGAAAATCTTAGTCTACCTCTAATCCTATTGAGAAAGTACAACATGAAGATCCTCAGGCAAGGAAGTATCCTAATGCCCATTAATAGAATGATGTTCTCCAAGACACTATGACATTGGTAAGATAACTCTATGGAAAAATTTAATTTCTCAAGGACAAAGAGGAAACACAAAATTTTGATATATAAAAGGTAATAGAGCCTTAAAATATGGTGCAAAATGATTTCAAAGAGCTTTACAAGCATATACTAGATGAAGACATTATTCCATAACTAAGATTTTGGCTTAAGAATCAAGTATAAGCACTAATTGATTCTTAACCTCAAGTGAATCAAAAAATCAAGGATCATTGATTGAATCATTTTCAATGGAAAGATACCCTTATTACTCCTACTCATCCAAAAGATAAAGAGATACTAGTGAGTGATGCCATAGATGGTTGGGTAATTAAGGACATCCTAGTTGACACTGGTCCTAAAGTTAATATCCTCACCAATGATGCATGGAAAAAATAGCTAGTCTAACACTACAACCTTCACCACACATGTTATTTATGGCTAATAAAACTCATGATATACCCATTGGTGTTATCAACAATTCAACAATTGATATACTTGTAGTATCCTTCAAATTTTATTTTGAGGTTCTAAAGTTAGTAGAAACTGATGACTTCTTAGTTCTATTGGGTCAACCCTAATGTTATGAAAATAGTACATATTTAAGTTTCAAAAAGTACTACATCAATTTTGAGAATGCTAACTAGTTCATTGTTATTCCTCTTGATCAAACACATGGTCACCCTTACATCAAAATAGTTAATGTGGAAGAAGATATAAACTAAATCTATAATTTCATTACCAAATATGATGAACAATGTGATCCTACTCGTGATGGCATCCTCTAATGGATGGACACTCAGTACATTTCCAAAACTACAAGTAATGCTTATAATTTTTGGGTGCATGATGATTATGACCTCACTGTAAAAGTGTGTAGTGCCATTAGAAGTCAAGAAAACATTTTTCACTAGTTTCATAAATGCCATAGGTTAATCTACATTATTACTAGATAAGTCATGAGGGGGCCAATGATAGATACACCTTTATAAAGATTCAATATATCCCATCAATTTCATGACCAAATGGAGGTCTTTAACTTTCTCCAACACTTTGAATAATTTTATCACACTAACAATAATCGTATTCAATCCTTGGTTCACCTCTTTGGTGGTACAATTGCAGAGATGGTGGAAAACCCATCATGAGTCACTTCTCTAATGGGATCAAGTATGCTCAACCTTGCATGATTAGTTCCTATTATGTAATTAGTTTTCACCCTTATAGAGGGTTCTTTAGGCTTTTTCCAATTAAGTCACACAATTGGAATAACCCTAGGCTATGGCTATCCTACAGTAGGGTTGCACCTCTGTAAAAGGCTAGATATCTCTTGATGGATCACCTAGACTAAAGATTCTACTGGGAAAAGGGTTATAGAGGGGGTAAAGGGTTACTAAGATAGATAAAAAGTTAATGTACCAAATTTAGATGACACTCACATAATCTTGAAACCAACACTAGATCATTAGAAGATAATGCTTACTCATATAATTTCACAAATAAGCTAATTGTATAAGTATTTAATGAACTAAGCTCACCAAACAATTAAAGAATAAAGAGTAATTCTAATATTCTCACCAAGCATTCATTAATAGTATAATGAACACAAGTTCAAACCTAAAAATAGATTGAAAACACCTTAAAAGAGGCAAGAAATAATGACAATGGATATGGAAGAATCTCCTTCACAAATCCATCATAAACAAGCTTACTAAACACTAGTTAAAGGCAAGAGATAGGTAAAAATTATCTTATTGCATCAAGAGGTAGTTATTATAAATTTTGATAGGGATTAGCCTTATCAAATGAGGGTCTCTTTCTCTTTAAGAGTCTCATTGAGTATCTCCTACTCTTCCAAAATGAGAGAGTGTAATAAGTCTCCCCAATCCGAGAGAGACTACAATGGAAAATTTAGGAGAAAAAGGGGAAGAGAGAGAGAGGAAACATGTCATCAAAAATACATTAATGAGCTACCACCACCCATCAATACTCAACCATATTTTGATCAAATAAAGACTAGTCTTCCACCAAAAAATTAACCTTTATTTATCCCAATAGCCTTTGAACCTTCTCATTGGCTGAGAAATACACTAGAAGACAAGAATTTATTTTGAATATGATGAGTCATGATCCATTAGGAAACAAATCTTTAAATCCATCTGAAAATATATTGAATGCTCCAAGTGAATTTTTCAATCTTGAAATCTCCTTCTTGGAAATTTTACGTCATCCTCCACTTAGATTCATTATAAGGACAAAATCCTCTTATATATGGACCTAATAGAGCCATAAATAGGTTTGTTTTAAGTGGTTGTATCTACCTATTTTTCAAGGATATGACCATGTCAAAAGATAAAAAACTTATTTTCATAATCACAACCCTGATCCTACTTCAAACCCTAGACCTACGTCTAATATATATGAAAACCAATACCATTTATTGGTTTTCCTGTAGTCATGACCTCAATTAAAATCCCATCAAGTTGTTTGACTCCATTATTGATCTTTATTAGGTCTCAATATACCTAATATGTTCTTGAATAGTATGAAAGCCAAGAACTCATAACACACATGGATTCCCTTCAAAAAATAAAGAATACAGTCATGAAATGATGTTACACCCTTAGATAATAGGTCCTATAGGTTCTAAATCCTCAAACTAGAGATAGAGATTGAGCTTTAATAGTGGCCCTCAAACTTGAAATATTTGTTCTGGTTCAACCTAGATTACATTTATATCTTGGCTCTATGCATTTACCTACCTAGACAAAATCCTTTGATCTAATGTGTCTACCTATGTGGCATTATTTTCCTTGATTTTTATAATATTTAAAGATATTACCATCATAAATCTGAACATGTGTCACCATCTTGTGCCTCTTGGGACTTGATTAAATCTAATCCATCAATATTTAATTTGGACTTCCTAAATTATGATACTTGGAAAACCCATATTTAATATATTGATTCTACTTCTAGTCTTCATCTAGTTACTAATTTTGTACCATGTGGTGGCCTCACATGTAATATGTGTTCACTGACTTCTTAAGCTTACATGCATCATCAATCTATTTTGCACAATTATACATACACTATCAATCATTAGTCTACTTGATCAAATGCATACCATTGATATTTTAATTCACTATGATCATGCCACTTATTATCCCCAAATTCAATCTCAATATCCTCTCACTTATTAACCTTGAGCATTTCATTGATCTTGATTTGCTTAATTTAACTCACACCATTGATCTTGATGGCCCCACTGACTCAAGATATCAATCATGTGTCACCGATCTTTGATCTAATCAAGTGATATTTTGACACCTAAAAGTGGTGTATTAATTCTCAAGATCATTTGAATATTTTTGAATTCAAATGGCTATTTCTTATTATTTTTATTTGACATCTTTGAGCATGTCTCTCACTGCTAGACCATCTTTGAAAGATTGTATCTTGAGATATAAAATAAATCAAGACACCAATTTTTTAGGGCACATTCAAGGCATGGAAAACATCATATCCATTTAGTCATTAGACTTTGAGAAGACTTACAAGTACACTTATTAAATGTAAAACCAACTACCCTATTCATTCCTACATGATGTGTTAAGACAGTCTAGTCCCCTTAGGCTTGTGCAAGTCATATTTCTTCCTTCAAAGCTCCGATAAAATTTTGAGACTTAGAGAAAAACTATTTCATGACCCCTTGGGTGCCATGAACACCATGGAAACTTGTTGGATCTTTTCACTTGAAATTCTAGACCTATTTCTAGAATACTACATTGCATCCATCAAGGCCAAACCTTCATATGTAGGCCAATTATGGCCAACATTCTTGGTGACATTATGGGATTGCATGCTTGATATACAATATATTAGTTGCCTTGTCTAGTCTATTGGGAATATAGAGTCACAAGTATTTTATTCTTAGTTTATATGAAATTAATACAAGGTTGTCCCTTCCTAATACCTTCTCTTGAAGTAAAAATGACAACAAGAACAAGAAAATATTGTACTCAAATCACTTATTGAGTGGAAACACATAACTAAAAAGAAATGTACACAAGGCACTTAGAGGAAAACATGAAAATATAATCTAATATACACAATAGCTACAAACTCTTATAATATCAAGGCTTTAAATGAATGCCATTGACTAGGATGATAATACCTCTCCATCCAACTAGGCAAGCTAAAAAACATTATGTTGTCTACATCGGTGAATCAAGTAAGGGCTACTCCATAAGCTATCAAACTTGGTATGGTTGATTGGCTTGGCATTATTTAAATCCCACTTGAAGACTAGATCCCATTTTTTAAATTCCCTTGATATGTCTCTCTTATCAAAAGCATTTCTTGACTTGATCTTGATGTGACTTTAGTGTCTTCATTGCAAGGTCCTTTAATTATTCAATCTCCATGATCTCTACCATCCTTATTCTCATAGGCTCACTCTCCATCAAATCAAGCTAATGGGCCAACTCCAAGGTAGGAATCTCAAGATAAATGGGAAATTTGGCTTCCCTCCCATATACCAAGATAAATGGTGAGTTACCAATGGTAATTTTGGGAGTCACTCTATCAACCCATAAGGTTGTCCTTAAATTTGTGTGCCACACTCTCTAATTCTCTTTCATAGTCCTCTTGATAATCCTTATAAATTTATTATTTGTGTACTTTGCCTATCCATTACCTTATGGGTAGTAATTGGAGGATGTAATAAGGTATATTCCCGACTGAAGTACCCAATCACTTGTCCTCATGCCAACAAATGCTAAGGTATTATCTTAAATTATGGTTGTTGTTACACAAAACCTCATTACTATGCTATCATACAAGTCTAACATTGCTATCTCATTAGCTTCTTTAAGGTTAATTACTTTTACTGACCTGGTGAAGTAGTTAGTGGCAATGAGTACACATTTGTGCCCTCTACTAGAAGTTAGGTTGATCATTCTTATTAATTCCAAACCCCATTACATGAAGGGATACTCCATCTAAATAAGATTGAAAGGAAGGGATGTTAATCTTTCCTTACCTATAAAGAGAGAACACTTTTGACACTTCCTGACCCATGCATAGGCATCTTTGAAAAGGATGGGCTAGTAATAATCAGATCTCATTACTTTTGCTACCATAATCTTCGAAATAAAATTACCTCTTGCAAGCCCATCATAGAATTACTCCAAGATATTTGTCACCTAGTGATCATCTATGCATCAAAAAAACACTCCATTGGGGTCATTTATGAATATAACCCCATCAACCAATGCATAAAATATGGACTAAAGAATAAAATACCTTCTCTTTCCCCTATCCATACCTTATGGGTAATCACATATTATCAATAAATGTGTCATATCTTGAAGCCAGCTAGTGTGAGGTGGAGGTGCTTCTGTTTGTGAGTTTTCTTGTGTCATAAAAACTTTATTTTCTTGAAGGTCATAAACCATATGCTTGCATAAGACTTTAACTCTTACTATCTTAGTTACCTTGATCTCTAAATCATACTTCATGACCTTGGTAATCTAGCCAACCCTCTTCTCATTCAAGTCCTTGTTAAGTAGGAAGTCTCTCACTCTAGGATGAGACACCATAAGATAGATCCTAATATTGGAAAATAATGGTTTAAACTCTTTGAGGCTTCTCAAATATGTAAAAACTTGATTTTATACAAAATTATATCTTACCTCATACCCCTCAATGCCTTGACTTCAAAATGCAATTGGTTTCTCAAGTCCACCATTCTTTTGCATCAACATAGATAATATATTGTCAATATTGGCAAAGGTATACAATATGAAATCCTTTAAGAATTCAAGATTCATGAGTGAGGGTGCTTGGGAAATGGCTTTATTGATATCCTCAAATGCTTCTTTATGTCCATTTAACCAAGTGAACACTTGGTATTTCCTTAACATGGCAGCGATGGGTTTGACCAAGTTTGCAAAACTAGGTATAAACCTTCTCATGAAGTTTATTTTCCCAAGGAAGCTCTGGAGTCCCTTATTATGCTTGGGTAATGATACAGCCAAGATGACACTTATTCTATCAGGGTTAATAGCTAATCCCTAATTTAAGACAATATGTCCCAAGAGTTTGCCTTTCTGAGTAGAAAATACACATTTTTTGGGATTTAATGAGATCCCATATTCTCTACATCTTTCAAAGATCAATCTTAGGTAATCCAAGTGCTCATTAGCCTTTTTGGAGAAAATTATGATGTCATCCAAATAGACTAGCACATTTTGATTTAGAAATCCTTGGAAAGCCATGTTCATTTCTCTTTTAAAGGTAGCCTCAGCATTTGAAAATCCAAAAGGCATCTTCTAATAAGCATATGTGCCCTATTTTATGGTGAAGGCAGTCTTTTATTGGTATTCTTCTCTTACCAACACCTAGTTCTATCCTTAATACCCATCCAGAAGAGATAAGTGTTTTGAACTAGTAACTATCTAAAGCAGTTGCTCCATGGATGGTAAGGGGTAATGATCTTTCAGGAAGACCCTATTTAGTTCCTTGAAATCAACACACAATCTGATCTCCCCATTCTTCTTCTTTATAGGTATTAGGTTGGCTACCCATGAAGAGTGCTTGATGGGAAAGATGATATTAGATACAATATATTTAGTCAATTCTTTCCTCATAATCTCTTTAATTTTGGGATATATAAGCCTTTGCTTCTATCTAACAGGTCTAACATCAACCTCTAAATCTACAATGTGTTGGGATAGCTTGGGATCAAAGCCTCTTAGGTAACTATATTCCCAAGCAAATATGTTTGCATATTCTTTACAAAGCTTAATTAAAGCATGTATTTCCTCCTTAGTGATTACCTTCCCAATATTGAGGATCTTATATTTGAGGATAAGAACTCTTTCATAGTTCTCATCAATTGACATCACTACCTTATATTTTCTTATATGGTCCCCCTTGTGGGAAAAACCTTTCAAGGTGACTAGCCTTTTAGGAACCTTGTTAGACTTTAGCTAAAAAATTTGATCCTCATATTGATGTTGGAATTTACCTTGGTTTATCAGGGAAAACACTAATTATTACTGCAAGAAATAAACAATATGCTTGTCACTATCAAAGACCTACTAATGAGTTAAATTATCTAGTGATAATGGCCTTACTAAAAATCTAATATGTGGCTACACTTTAGACTTTTTAAATTCATTTGGGAGGTTAAATTGTGCTCCAAAATTTACCAACCTATCATCATGTTCATTTTGGTTCCTTGACACTACTTAGATGTTGAATGCTTCAATCATCAAGAATGTCCCACACTCTATGTTTGTAGGATCTCATCAAGGGATTATTTATGGTATTTTGGCATTTGACCTGATGTACTATCAAATCATTATCTCCATATACTTTTAACTACTTGATTCATCTCTTACTAACCCAATGAAGGCCATGGATAAGGCCCTCATATTCAAATATATTATAAGAGCAACTAAATTGAAACCTCTAAAAATAGAAATACTTATCATTAGAGGGAGAAACTAGCCTTTTACTTGCACCTACCCCATTTTAGCTCCTTAAACCATTAAATAACATTTTCCATAGACCACTAGCATCTTCTTATGGTCTAGTGAGGGATGTCATGTATCCAATTTCCTGATGCAAGTAATAGACACACATGTCTATTTCTTCAATAGCTTGCAAAGGGTTAATTAACTAATTTTCACTCCATAACTCATCCAATAACATATCAAGTATATCCTTAGGATTAGTGTTTTGGTTCTTGACCAACAAGGTGTTTATCTTCATCTAGAATGGTGGAATTCATGTTTGAGCTATTTAGACCATAAGTCTCAATATGAAATTATAGAATAGGCTCAAATTTGATAGATACCTTGGTCCCATACCTTGACCTAAAAGCCATGTAGGGCCAATATATTACTAGATAACCCCCAATTTTTTGTTATGAAATCTTTAGATAAACATAGATCAAAATGAGGAGGCATATCTAGAATCAACACATCTTGAACTAATAAAACACTAGGATAGGAGTTTAGGGTCAAGTTGAGACTTTTGATAATGCAAACTGGTTTGATGGAAGATCAATAAAGTTTCAAAACTCCCTTAGATTGTGGTTCATACTTCAAACAAAGTGATTTGTTATTGACTTTGGCATCAGTGAAGTACTTGATCCACTATCTACCAATAAGTTATGTACCAAAAACTCACCAATGATAAAAATAAATATATAAATGAGGGGGATTAACCACCTTATTTGATTTCCCTTCATTGGTTCCTTTGGTCTCATTCATGAGAACCATATTTTCCTTACTTGGTGGCTTATCTAAAACATTGATTTTTTATAATCCTTCTTGAAGGATGTCCAGTTGAACTAGAATGGAAAACATGTCCCACATTGGCACACTCATATTGGACTTCTTCATTTGTTCAAAAATATGTATGGTCAAACCACCAACTTTTTCTTATGATTTGGGAACCACAACTATAATTTGAACTTTTGAGCTTTGGGGTACCATTAAATTCCCTTGGTTTTGATTATTTGGAGCTATTTGAACCTCTGGAGCCACTGTAAGTTTACTTGGCTTTGATACCAATGGATTGGTAGTAGGATTCTATTTGAATAATTATTGGACACCATCCATGTTCCTTCTTTTGATCTTTGTATTAGTTGCTACTGGAGTGTTTGCTTGGCTAGAACTAGCCTATTGATTGAGTGAAAAACACTCTTCTAATTCATAATTAATCATTGTAACACCAAAATAGATTTGTCCCTCATTAGTACCTTAGCCTTTCTAAGGTTCCTATAGTTTTATCACCATGGTTAATTCTATGTTCTAAGCCATAAGAGATTGATTGTATCCATAGCTAGTAGCCTACTAACATTTATGATCAAAATCTTGATTGAGCTCAGTGTTTGGGATGATGGATTGACCAAAAGATTTATTCCAAGGGATGGTCCCCTTAGTTTCTTAAAAAATTTTGTTTTGATTAGGGACTAAATTAGTAAAGGTACTTGTAACATTTAGATTATATTTATTTTGTTTAACATAGTTAGGTTGCCTTTGGCCTTGGCCTTGTCATTGGACATTTCCTTTGTAGGGTGGCCTATTTGCTTAATATGATTATTTTTGAGGTTGATATGGAGCTTGATAAGTTACATTGAATTGATATTTCTTCTTATTCACATTCACAAATTCATTCCCAATGGATTGAAACATACTTTTAAGTTCTTGAAAAATATTATTTTCTTGGGACTCACTAGATTGACTAGTGGAAGCCTTTTCTTGTTTTGGTGTAGGTATGGTAGCAAGTGTTAACATAGGAGGAATGATAGAAAGGGGAGAAATGGAAATAGGAGGTGGTTAAATCTCATGGAATAGGGGCATTGGTGGTCTAGGTGTAAGCTTGCTAACTTATACTAGACAATTTTCTACCTTGATTACCACCTCATAAGCATTTGGTAGTGTGTTTCCTCCTATGGATTGAATCATTATTACAATATCACTATTGAGGGATTTTAGGTAGTAAAAGAAAGCACAATTTGGATTAGTCCTAAAATAGATTATAATTTTATCCCATGTTTCTAAAATTTGGTATTAAATTCTTGCATAACCTCATGAGGGGCCCTTTTAATGGTAGTTAACTATTATATAAGTGACAAATGGTCACTTTTATTTTCAATGTTTTTACACAAAGCATCACCTAACTGGTCATATGATGTGTTGGATATAGTATCAAGGTTTATATAATAGTCCAAATATTTGCCCTTGAAATAGATGGCCAATAACCTAATAGCCACATTTTCCTTAGTTATGTCATGAATATTACAGAACTTGGCTATGTCTCTAAGGTGTTCATAAGGTGTTATAGATTGGTCTCCTATGAAATAAGGGATAATTTTAAGAGATATTACTAGAATAAGATCATGTTTTTGGAGGTATAAATGGATCTAACCATTGAAGTCAACAAAAGGAAAATATCTATGGGTTGTCATGGTACTAAAAAGAGCTAACAAATATATTCTTGTAGAGATGAACTTAGAAATTGATT
This sequence comes from Torreya grandis, assembly GCA_037957365.1. Lineage (NCBI taxonomy): Eukaryota > Viridiplantae > Streptophyta > Pinopsida > Cupressales > Taxaceae > Torreya > Torreya grandis. The sequence goes on from JARHVA010001027.1 coordinate 2,890,759, forward strand.
TATAAGGAAAGATTCCTTTATATGGATGTGTATTATCAAATATTAACCTTTTTACTGAGTTCTAAGGTAATTTAATAAATTCAAAAGTAATACCTCTAGAATTTGATTATGTAGTCACCTTTGGCATGAAAGATAGCTACTACCCTACACCAAAAAGTTGAGTGTTTCTCAGAGTCACCATATACTATTGTATAAAGCTATAACTACTGTAAATTGATAAAAGTAGCATCAAAATTAACCAATACACTTTGAAAGAGTCCAAAACTAGTCCCACCAGTCATGCCAAAAACTATTGTATGAAATCTATAAACATTTTAAATTGATCAAACCAACATCAAACTTCACCAATCCACTTTGAAAGTGTCTAAAACTAGTCCCATCAAGCATGCTATAAACTATTCTGGCATTAGTTTACACCCTTGGAGTGGGTTCTTTATAATCTCTCCAAGTAATTCAAAAAATGGGAACAACCCCAAGCTATGGGTATCTTGTAGTGGGTTTGAACCTCTAGATAAGGTTGGCTTCCTCTTGATGGATTACCTAGACTAAAGATTCTACTAGGAAAAGGGTTAGAGAGAGGGTAAAGGGTTACTAAAAGAGATAAAAAGGTGATGTAAAAAATTTAAATGAAACTCGCATAATATTGAAACTAACACTAGATCAACATAAGATAATGGTTGCTCACACAATCTCATAAACTAGCTAATTACTTAAGTATTTCATGAACTAGACTCACAAACCAATCAAGGAAGCAAAGAATAATTCTAAGATTTTCACCAAGAATCCATTAATGGTATAAAGAACACAAGTTTGGACCTAAAAATATCTTGAAAACACCTTAAAAGAGGCAAGAAATAAGGACAATGTATATGGAATAATCTCCTTCAGAAAGCCATCAAGCACATGCTTACTAAACACTAGTTAAAGGCAAGAGATATGTAAAAATAATCTTATTGCATCAAGAGGTAGTTCTTAAATTTTTTTATATTTTAACCTTATCAAGTGAGGGTCTCATTCTCTTCAAAAGTCTTAATGAGTATCTCCTACTCTTCCAAAATGAGAGAGTTTAATAAGTCTCCTCAATCTAAAAGAGAGTACAATGGGAAAAAAATGGAAAATATAGGAGAAAAAGGGGAAAGATAGAGGGAACACACCATCATAAATCCATTAATGAGTTTTTACCACCCATCAATTCTCAACTATATTTTTATCAAATCAAGACTGTCCTCCATTGACAAATTAACCTTCATTTGTCCCAATAGCCTCAAAACCTTCGCATTGACTAATAAATACACTAAAAGACAAGAATTTATTTTGAAGATGATTAGTCATGATCATTTAGGAAGGAAATATTTAAATCCCTCTAAAAATATATTAAATTCTCTAACTACATTTTTGAATAACCAAATCTCCTTCTTAGAACGTCTACATTGTCCTCCACTTGGCTTCATTATAAGGATAAAATCCTCATATCCATGGACATGATAAATCCATAACTATGTCTACTTTAAGAGACTATATGTACTTATTTTTCAAGGATATGACCATGTCAAAATATAAGACAAATCTTTTCATAATTGCAACCCTAATCTTACTTCTAACATTGGACCCAGGTCTACTATAGATGAAAACCAATCCCATTTATTGGTTTTCATATAGTCATGACCTCAATGAAAAGCCCATCTACCTATTTGACTCCATTCTTGATCTTTATTAGGTCTCAATCGACCTAATCTATTATTGAATTATATGGAAGCCAAGAACTCATTACACACAAGGATTCCTTTCAAAGAATAAATAACATAGTAATGAAATGATGTTACAACCTTAGACAATAGGTCCTGTAGGTTCTAAATCCTCAAACCAAAGGTTTAGACTGAGCTTTAATGGCAACCCTCAAAATAAAAATATTCATTTTAGTTCAACTTGGATTGCATTTGGATCTTGGCTCTATATATTTGCCTACTTGGGTTCATAAAATAATTTAATCTGATGTGTCTACCTATATGGAATTATTTTCCATGATTTTTATCATATTTAAAGATATGAACATCACAAATCTAGTAACATGTCACCATCTTGTACCTCTTGGAACTTGATTGAATCTGTTCTATTGATATTTGATTAGGGATTCCCAAATTATGAAACTTGGTAATCCCATGTTCAATCTATGGATATGAGTTCTAGTCTTCATTTGGTTACCACTTTTGTAGCATATGGTGGCCTTGCATGCAATTTGTGTTTATTGACTTCTTGACTTTACACGCATCATCGATCTACTTTGCATTGTTGTATGCATGTCATCAATCATTAGTTTGCTTGATCAAAAATGAACCATTGATCCTTTAATTCACTATGATCATTCCAATTATCATCCCTATGCTCAATATCAGGATCCTTTAACTTGTTAACCTTAAGCTCACCATTGATCTTGATTTGCATTATTTAACTCACACTATTGATCATGATGGTCCTACTGACTTAAGATATTAACCACGTATCATTAATTTGTGATCTAATGAAATGAGATTTTGACACTTAGAAATGGTGTGTTCATTATTAGGATCCTTTAAATATTTTTAAATTCAAATGGCTATTTTTTATCGCTCTTATTTGATGTCCTCGAGCACATCTCTCACTGCTAGACCATCTTTGAAAGCTTGTATCTTGAGATATAAAATACATTAAGACACCAATTTTGTAGGGAACATTCAAATCATGGAAAACATCATCTCCATATAGTATTTTGACTTTGAGAGGCCTCTCAAGTAGACTGTAATCATATAAAATGTGAAAATTGGTAACTTGAGCATAGATAATGACACCCAACCCTTAAGTCCCTCTTGCTTACTCTCATGACCCTCATATGCATATTTTCATTGATTATTAGTCATCTATAGCCTTATATAATTTACCCCACCTAATCCATACCCATTTTTCCATGACTAATCCATCCCCCCAAGTCTCATCTACTAAAGATAATAGCACCATACTAGGACTATAGCACTGGTGTCACTCTTAACTGCTTTTGGCACTCTTGTCCAAGTGTAATTTTTGCCCCAATGGTTAGTTTATTCTAATTCCCCATCCTTCTCCTTGTCAGCCTAATGTGAGTACATTCAATCTAAGACTAATATATCCCTATAAAATCCTTTTCAAATATCATTTGGAAAAGGTTGGAAAATATCACTAAGCAAGCAAGAATACAGGAAAGACTACTCAAACAATCTTTCCAATTCTCTGCATATAGCCACCAATACACTTACAAGGTTATTCAAATCCTTACACTAGTCCCTAGCCACCTAAAGCACATCCAGTTTAGTATTTTTCATATTCATACACTCAATTTCATAAAGTACATCAAGTGGGAGAACTATGTATGGCTTGATCCCTTTTTAGAGTATTGGTATGTAGGTAGTGCACCCACACAAGGGTTGTGGATCCAAATCCAGTGAATATTACAAACACTAACCCCCCCTTTCTTGATATTGATCAAAGTACAATGAAACATAGGGTTTTAATAGAGAATTTACTCTATAGGGAGCTATATAGGCTTCCAACTACCAAAACTTCACTAACAAGGTCACACAGACTTGACAAACAAAACCTAGAAAGCTCATATCCTCATTTTAACAGTGACAAAGATGGACTACAATACCGATACCACTCTTATCCACTTTCAACACTCCCATACAATCATAAAACAAAGGTTAAATATTAGTTTGTGATAGTGTCCCAGTCCTACATAGTGAATCTCAAACCCTATCTCAGTCATATCAACTAGTTTCTAGCTAAGTCTTATTATTTCCATCTTATTACTATTTTTAGAAAGGTCAAAATTGTAATTTAATTTAAAAAAATTAGTAGCTTAATTATTTCATATTTATTTACTAATTTTACTACTCAGACCCTTTAACTAAATTAGGAATAATACACCAATATTCCTAAAATTATTTAGTCATTTGGTGAACCTGACTTACTTTGTTTGCACATAAAAACCCTAGCAACCCTAGGGTAAATTTATTACTAATTTTTCCTATATATATATTTTTTTTACCTCTAGAATTAAATAAAAAATTAGAATTAAATTTTAAAATTTTGTAGTAATTTTAAAATAAATTTCTTTCAAACCCTAGTTGCCCATACTAGGTCCCGATATTTTCCTAGTAATTTTCCAACCATTTTTTGAATTTTTACTAGCATATTTAAATCATAAAATCCATTCAAAATTCAATAGTAATTTTTAAAAACATTTAATTTTAAAAACATTGGTGGCATCTACTAAGTCTCTTTAAATCACAAATTTTCCAATAAATTTCTGATTTTTTACTTGCATATATAACTCATAAATTCACTTTCAATTTCAAATTTTGATAGTAAATTTTCAAAATAATTATCTTTCAAACCCTAGTTGAATATATCATTTTCTATTTTATTATTGAGGTATCACCTTACATGTGTGTGAACTTCATATCCTTTTTATGTATATTCTAATTCCTTGTTTAGATTATATCTATTTAATATTTTCTACTATTATCTAAGTTGTTTTCCTTATGCCACCTAAGTTTCTTGCATCTCTTCCTTCAAGATGAAGTGAAATATTTAGTGGCAATGCTCATAAATTCACCCATATTATAAAAACTCAACCATATACTATGGATAGACAACCAACTCAGGTTCTTTTTATAGATTCTACACATCTAGATAACACTAATTTCAATAAAAACAACTTCGATAATGAGCAGTATGAAAATAATAATGATGATTTACACACTGATGCTCATGCTCCAACACATTATACTACTAGTCCACTTCCACTAATTTTTGATAATAAATTTATCCTCAACAAATATTTGATCCTAAATTTTTTTTGAAAAAGACTCTAGGACTAGCCTTGAGATCATACTCTTATATTGCAATCTATCATGGAAATTAAAAAGGCTAAGCAAGTTGAATCTTCCATTCCTTCAAAGTAACCAGTTACAAATAACACTATAGGGGTAACTATGTCTCAAAAACCCCCTATAGTAGCCCAACTTGCCTCTATGCCACCAACTACAACTACTACATCTTTGTCTCCTGATTTGGCATCCCTTGTGTAAGAGATAAAATATCTTCAATACAAGGTGATACATCTCGAGTAAGCTGCCTTTAGACCTATGGAGGGTTCAGATTCTTTTTCTCTATTACATATACCATTAGCATGTCACATTGATTCTACACCTTTGCCATAAGGTTTTATTCAACCCAATCTTACTCTATATGATGTCAAGGGTGATCTAGAGACACATTGGAGAGCCTTTCACGTAGCTTGCTTGGATTATGTACCCAATTATTGGCTACTTACCAAGCTACTTCCATGAAGCCTAAAGGATTATGCTTTATAATGGTTCTATAGTCTACCAAATCAATTGGTCAATGCTTATAATCCTTTAGCCTACATGTTCTTAGCTCATTTCAGCATTAACATTGGTGATAAAGTTTCGTATTCTCAAGTTGCACAAAAAAAATAAAGGTCAAATAAGCATCTCACAGATTATGTTCTTTGATATAAGACTATTTTGGCTAAGATTACTAACCCTATACTCAATCAAGAGTTACAATATATCTTTAAATAGAGTATTTTACCAACCTTACATGAATCAATTATGTTCAAAAGATTATCTTCCTTCACTAAATTGTGTCACACACTAAAATAATGAGAAGTCAAACTAATTTCAATGGGCAAACTCAAGTATAAAAGTATCTCAAAACAAAAAACAAGAGTAATAACAAAGTCCTATATAAAGTCAAGGTCAATAATAACAAGATTCAAAATCAATTGACAGTTAATACAGTTTCTGATCCCCCTCAGTGAGTGGTTTTATCATCACTTCTTCTGTGAACCTTCACCAATCTACTAGTTTCTCTAGCTAGATTTTTATAGTAGCTATTGGAATGTAACATCATATCTCTCCCTCCTATTCAAGAAGTTGACCCAACAAAGCCTATTTCATGGGGATAGGATTAGCATACATTTTATGAGTCTCATAGGGCACCAGGCCATACAAAAAATAGATACATTAGTTTGAGACATGAGATGCAATATTTGATAGATGGAAATCATATTGATCATGGATCTTTAGTTGATCCTTTTAAAGCAAAGCAAACATAAGATAAAGCTTTGAAAATATTTTCAGATCCTTTTCCATATCATTCTAAATATGAGGCAGGGGACACATCAGGGGTTCACCATGTATATCATGTACATCTATCACCAAATACATATATGGTACCTTCAGTTGAGACACATCCTTTGAGTAACATGATTGGTGTATACAATTCTAGAGTTTGATCTAGACCTTCCATCTCCTTCTTAGAGAAAGAGATAGTCGAGGATGATTTGGATTATCATGTACTCTTTATTAGAGATTACATTCACAATCATCCTATTCATAATGTTCTCATAGATAATGGATACAGTGTGATCATGTGCACTATGAAATTATTGTAGCATTTGGGATATTCAACATAGGATATTACCCTAATGGACATAGTTATCAGTGGATTCAATGGGAACATATAAATTTTATTAGGTGAGATCATACTTCCTCTACAGGTTGGTCCAACACATGTGCCCACACCATTTACTATAGTTCCTAGTGCAGGAGTTTTTGATATGCTACTTGGTCAATCATGGATTCAAAAAATTTGAGTAGTACCTTCTATAGTTCATAGATGCATGAAATTAATTCATGATAATCAGGTTTTTATAGTTAGTGGAGTTCCATATGAGTTACCACTCCCCACTTAAGAGCCATCTACTATTCTATAGTCACCTATTTCAGTTTTTCCACCAATTTTAGTTTTTCCACTAGTTATATTTCTTACTCCAATTCTAATTTAGACACAATTGAGGCATCCATTAATAGCATAGAGAGTTCATATAGATTCATAACTTCAATCTTCTAGACAACTTCTAGCTACAGGTTTCACACCCAAGGTAGTATCATTGAGATCTCATGCATCTACTCATAGAGCACATGTTCAGAGATCTTCTCTTACTACTAGATGGGTCCCTAAAATCCCTATAATTGAATCCACTTCTCAAATTTATAGGGGGACCCCATACTCAGTTTCTACTTTAGAGATTTTAGAGCATATATAGCTTTCATAACCACATTCTTATCATTTACATCATGCTTCATGATCATGCATGATTCCTCTCCTTAAAATAGGACACCATGATAGGGAGTCTCTTATGAGACTCATCAATTAGTATCATCCTTTCCCACCTTACTTGTACATAGTCCTTTCCAATTTCTTGTACATATTCTTCATGTGATTGATTGTACATAGCTCATAACATTTCAAAATATAAAAACAAATAATATGTCAAAAATTCAAGAACATTAAAACATATCAAAAATCCAAAAACATTCAAATATTCAAAAACATCAAAAACATTTTGATTGTATGCATTATCTATGCTTTATATTTCTACTACTATGTTACACTCACATTTATTATTCTATGTTATTATTTATCAATTTATCTACATTACCATGCTTCACTTGATCTTCTTTGAGTGTGTGCAGTGACATCTAGCTCTTTGATTGCTTCACCATACCCATTGATGTGGAATCTTACTTCTACATCGAGACATTCATCGATATACATACCCACTAGGGGCATTTTGTACATGACTAAACCATCTAGGTTATGTCATTCCTATACCACACACTATAGTTATCATGTTGATGTACATTATTTACTAACTTACACAAATTACTATATCGATGTCTCACTAGTAGATAACACTTGTGTATTTCTTAGCATATACCTAGTCTTGTACTAACATATCTTGCATACTCTCCCTCTTGCTTTGATTAGTTAGATGCAATTGTATTTCTAGTTATTACATGTTTTCCTTTCTAGCTTTGCATAGCTAGATATGATTGCATTTATTAATTCTTGATTATCTCTTATATGTACTTTAGGACATTTGCCAATATCCTTTGCTTTTATGTCTTGTGTGTGCCTTAAAACATTTGATAATGGCATTTTCATATACTCTTATATGTTATTGTGGCCCTCATGCCAACCCTTGCTTATTTCAATTATATGTGTATGTGGTATTTGAATATGTTGTGTATGTCTACCTTCTAGTTTGAGTGACATGTACCCATTTCCCTTGTTTATTTTACCCCTTGGTCACCCTTGTGCACTTCTTGATTCTTGGCTTGTGTGATTTTTTGCTTCTCATTATTTGTAATTCCATGATCCACATCATGCATTATTTTTTTCTTGGATGTCATATTGGACATCATGCTCTATCCCTCTATGACAACTAATAACTAATGTAGAGTAAAAAATACTCTATGTTTCATTTTGATTTTCAGTTGCATGATCTAAATCGCTGTCCCTGAACACTTTGGTTCGAGACATCAAAGTTTTGACTCAGAGTGTGGGCTCAAATTTTCTTTTTGCCTCATTTTTCTCTAAGTGTTGAAGTCAAGAAGAATCTGCCAATTGTCATCGGCCGAGGAACCTTTCATAATTTCTATAAGTTGGTCAGGACATGCCACGTATCTCATAGTAACTCAGCAGAATGCGACAAATGTCAGCATTTGCATTTCAAATCTCTTTTAAGCAGAAGGTTTCAACAAGCTAAGTATTAGGATTAGGTGGAGGGTGCCAAGTGGCAATCGTGGAAGGTTTCAATTTGCTTTTCTAAAAGTGATGAAAGATGCCACGTATCCTAGCTAAAGAGAGCAAAATCCACCATGTGTCAATCTTCAAATTATCTTCATTTTGTTTCACTGATATAGTAAAGACTGTGGTGGGTCTCAAGTTTTGTTTCTAAAGTAAGCAGAAGCTGCCAAGTCTCACCATATGTGTAAATATGAAATGAGGCTAGATTATTTTTATAATATAAATAGATCAATGTGGAGACCAACACATGTCACCTTCCACAGGTTTATTAAAAGGTGGCTAAAAATAGTGGAGATCACCACATATCCCTAGTTAAGTAAATCGGAGATTGCCACCTGTCCCTATGCCTTTTATTTTTAAAGTTGCTCAAGTGAGAAATGCTATGGGTCTTATTTTCTATTTAGTTGTTAATGTTTTAAGGAAGTAGATTACGACAAGTGTCAAAGGTGGAACACTCCTGAGCAAAGACACAAAAAGAGTATAAGTTACGCAAAAAGTGTCGTGTGTCTTCGGTAAATACTATGGAACATGCCAAGTGTCTTTTTCTAGTGCATCCTAAATAAAGAGAAGGTTTTCAAGAGGGATAGGGGAATCAGCTAAGTTTCCTCTCCTATTTGAAAGAAGAAAGCATCTTGAGTATTTACTTTGGCCAATGAAATTGCAGAGCAATAGAACGTTTCAAATATAGGAAATATCTTGTGTTAGATACTTCCAGTTTAGTTAGAGTTCAGTTGGGATGTTAAATTAAGAACATGTGGACAATCTAGAAGGAATCCAAGGCTATAAATAGGGGTACAGAGATCACCTAAAAGGAGAGGGAGATAATCCAGAGAGAATTTTTTGAGAGAATTATTTTCAAGAGTTTTTAGACTTTCTAGAGATGTGATTAGGAATATCATTTGCCTTTGTTCTATTTTCTTAAGTTGGAAAGTTTATGTAACTGTGCATGTTTTTATACCTCTTATGTGACTGGAGAATTAATAAGAAGATTGAATCATGTGCCTTTATTGATATTTTTTGTGTCATTGCAAAAGTAGTCTAAGTTGTGAGCCTCTGTCTTTATTGTTTTAATCTTTTACATTGATCATGCCTTGTTTGCTCTTAAATGTAATTGAATCTTACATATAGTTTCAATGTGCTCAGATTAAGGGTTGAATTACATTTAGGTGCATCACCATAGTTAGATTTTCTTTCTTTTGCATTTGTGTTTCTATTAAAATTCCTATCCATTTTCCTAGTATACGCTCGATGTAAAGAAGAGACTAGCTTCTTAAAAATCTAAAGGTTCTTTCAAGTTACAAGTCCCAAATTCTTGAAAATTCCCATTGTTGGTGTTAGAACAAAGCACAATTTTAACCATCAACAGTTTTTGGCATGCTCGGTGGGACAATATATTGAAGTTTCTTTCAAGATTGTATAAACCAGAGAGTTATGAGGAGTTAGAGCTACGGACCAGTAACTAGATCTTAGTCTACTGTAAATCTAGGTATTCTTTTGCCACCATTGGTAACTAGTCCTAGAAGAAGAATCAATCAGTTTATACCAATACCAATAGAAAATATGGGAGCCCCTATAGCCCCAAAAAATTATACAATTTGGAACACTGGTAGTCCTTTGATTCTCCCAATACCACCAGCCACTTGGGACCCTATCCCAGTGACTACCCTAAAATCTCTACCCAAATTCAGTGGGTAAGACTTCAAAACACCTAAAGAACGTCTGTAGGATGTATCAGATGTCTATTCTTTACATATTATCACACAACAAAATGTGGACATAAGATTATTAACAACTTATTTTAAAGGGAAAGCTCCAGAATGGTACCGGTCCTTGACCCCAAATACCATATCTACATGGGATCAACTTGGAGATATTTTATTTGAAAGATTTGAAGAGAAGGGTGATAAGTCTTCTTTATTACAGAAATTGATTACCATCTAAAGGGCACCACAAGAAGCAATAATTGACTTCAATTCTAGATTTCAAAAGACTTGGGAAAGAATACCTGCTATGGCTAGACCATTACCAGGTATAGCTCTAATGTTTTATCTTAAGGCTTTAAATTCAGACATATCTATTATGATTCAGTCACTTAGAGGTCAGACTCTGCCAGAGGCTTATGACTATGCAGTCAGAGCTGAAAATAATTTGATAGATGATGGAAAGTTGCCTCTGAGGCCTCCCATGCCCATGTTTCCATATATTTCCTTGCCATTACCTCAAGAATCCCCTAAATTCATAGCCCCACCTATGTCTATGTGCACATATCCTCAACCACCTACTAAATAAATTTTCCCTGCCCAGTCATCTATGTTGGATGATATCAAGAATATTTTAAGGACATTTTCTAATGAGCTGGTTAATATAAAAAGATAGCAGAACACATATACTAAACCCCAATATCAAGGCTATCAAGGAAATAGATTTCTATCACAACCAAACCAATATCAGGGTCCTCAAAGGCAAAATAACCCTCAGCCAGCAAACCAATTAGTTGCAGTCCCTACACCCTCACAGACTATTCCTCTCAATTCAAATAGGGAGATTGTTCCAGGGAAAAATAATTATGTAGATGGCACCAATTCTTGGTGTTTCCCTTGAAATAATGCTCATACACCTAGAAATTATCCCATGGGTAATCTACAACAAAAGGTAGTAGAGAAAAGAAGAATGGATGGACAATTTGCAGATTCTAGTGACAATCAAGTCTACCAATCTTTTGATATGCAAAATTTAGTCCTAATGGCTCAGATGCAAGGGATGTCTTTGCAACAAGAAGAAGAAATAACCCTGAAATATGATTTATTCTCATGGATTGAAGATGAAGAATCAGTATTCTTGAATGAAGTTTCTACTTCCAAGAAACTAGTGGTGCAATCAGACTACTATACTAGATCAAAGAGAAGAATGATGGAACAGCCTGAAGTTGTAAACAATGAAGTTATGGAGAATCCTCCATTTCAAGGACAAAGAAACACAACTTTCAGACAAGAAGTGCCTCAGCCAGTGTAGAATCAAGTAGTTCCTGGACAAGTTCAAGAAAAGGCAAGGTATCCTTATTTTTCAAGAATTTAAACTTTGGGACCAATGAATGTGGTGGATCAACTAAAGATGACTCTAGCACAAATATCAATTTGGGACATATTATCTATTCCTAAACAAAGGACACTATTACAAGAAGCTCTTCAAGGCCAAGCAATGCCCAGATGTACTGGTATCAAAGAAGGACCTGCTGATAAAAGAAATCTCAAAGACACAGTTCATCTGTAGATAATAGCCTTAGTAAACAATGCATCAAAGGTAAGCAAATCCAAATTAGATCCCTTCTATTTAACTTTGATAGTTTGCAAGAAATTGATGCATGATGTAATGATAGATTTAAGGGTTAGTACTACAGTAATGCCAAAGCAAATAACAGATGCGTTAAAGATAAAATATGAGCCACTCACTAAAGGAGTTATGCAGCTAGATGGCAAATCAGTGCAAATAATAGGGAGAATTAAACAACTACCATTGAAATTATATACTTGTTCAAATATAATTATAAAGCAAGATGTAGTAGTTATAGATATACCTCATATATTTGGCCTATGTTTATCAAGAGACTTTACATCCAAGATAGGAGGAGATATGTCTCTTGATTGGTCTCACTTAATTCTAACTAAATATGGTTCAAAGATGAAAATTCTATCTGAACCACTATCAAAGGATCACATCACTAATGAATCAACATCAAAATTAGAGGCAGATCATGCTATGATAAATAAGGAAGAAAGGGTTTTTGTTGAAGAGTTAGGTGATTGGACTAAGCATGATCAAGAAAAGGAAAATAACCAATTGTTAGCTATGATGCAAAGTGACTCATATAGAAATTATGACTCTACTAGTCTGGGCACTTATGTTATTTTTGATGAAGACCATGAAATCCCAAATGTTTTAAGGGAAGAGATGCAAGCTAATCAATAATCTGAAAAAGATTCAGAAATTTGGACCTTAAATTTTGATGGGGCTAGAAGTAAAAATGGTGTTGGAGCAAGAATTTGTCTTACTGCTCCAAATGGTGAAAAAAATTTAAGGGCTATCCATTTTCAATTTGCTTGTACTAATAATGATGCTGAGTATGAATCTTTAGTACATGGGCTCTTATTAGCCAAGAAAAAGGGAATAAAGAATCTAATAGTAAAAGGAGATTTAGAACTAGTAGTAAAGAAAATTAGAGAAAAAGCAATAGCAAAGAATGTAAGGATGAAATCCTATAAGCACAGAATTTGGGACTTAATAAAAGATTTTGAAGCTTTCAATATTGAAGTAGTCCCCAAGATTCAAAATTTTGAACCTGATAGGATGGTACAGATTGGCTCGCAGTTTGATCCAGCAACTGGCCTATTAGTTAACAATGAGTCAGTAAAGGTTATAGTAAGACCAATTATCCCATATAATGATGAGAATTGGCAAGTATTTGAGAATGATTTTCAAGTACTCTCATTCTTGCAAAAATCAAGGGAATTTGCTGATCAATTGCAACCAAAGATTGAAGAGGCATATGGGGATCAAATTATACAATTAAAGAATAATAAGCTTCCCAAAGGTTTAATCACTTTAGAGAACCTTTTTGATCTAGAAGATGTAAGCCTAGAAAATAAAAGGTTCCAAGCAAACAAAGCAGATTATTATGAAATAGAGGTGAGTGAAGGAAAAAAATTAAAAGTTGGAAATTCTACAACTCAATTAGAAAAGGAAAGGCTAATTGAATTATGCAAAAAATATGATAGAGTCATAGCCTAGAGCTATGAAGACCTTCATGGATATAATAGAGATATTATTCAGCACACAATAGAACTGACTGAAGGATCTAAGCACATCAGATAGAAACAGAGGCTAGTGAATCCAAGGATTGAACCTCTAATGGTGGATGAGTTGTAAAAACTTTTAGATTCTAAAATAATTTTTCCAATCAAACACTCAACTTGGGTATCAAATCTAGTACCAGTTAGGAAAAAGAATGGTGATATAAGACTTTGTGTAGATTTCAGAGACCTAAATAGAGCATCTCTAAAAGATCACTATCCTTTGCCCTCCATGGAACAGATTTTACAGACTATGGCTGGATCTGAGAGGTTTTCTTTGCTAGATGGTTTCTCTAGATATAATCAGATTTGGTTGGCTAATGAAGACCAATACAAGACTACTTTTACTACCATATGGGGAACATTTTCATATGTTAAGATGCCATTTGGCCTATCAAATGATGGGGCCACTTTTCAAAGAGCTATGGATGTAGCATTTGGGGAGCTTATAAATAAAATCATCTTGATTTATCTTGATGATCTTACTATTTTTTTAAAGAATGTTGTTGATCATTTTGATCATTTAGAATCTGTGTTTAAAAAATGTCAAGAATTTGGAATATCCTTGAATCCTAAGAAATGTATCTTTATTGTCCCTCAAGGCAAATTATTGGGACATGTAGTATCTAAAGAAGGAGTCTCCATAGACCCAGAAAGAGTGGTAGCTATAATGAATTTACCTCTTCCAGGAAATAAGAAAGCAATTCAATCTTTCTTGGGAAAGATTAATTTTGTCAGTTGGTTCATATCTGATTTTGTAGGCTTAGTAAGACCAGTGACACTCTTGCTAAAAAAAGACGTAATTTTCAAGTGGAATACAAAAGGAAGGCAAACCTTTGAAGAGGTCAAAAAAGCTATCTCAATAGCTCCAGTACTTAGAATAATCCTTTTATAATGTATGTATATGGAGGAGAGCTCAGTATTGCTGCTATCCTAACATAGAAGTATGATAGATAGGAGGGAGAGCATCCAATAGACTTTTTCTTTATGGAAAAACAATCATATGCTATGGTAAAATCCCTCAAAAAGTTTAGGCATATAGTATCAGGAAGTAAAATTCTGATACTTTTAGCTCATCCAAGTGTCAGAGAATACATCATGGAGGGTAAAATTACTGAAAAGAGAGCAAACTAGATAACCAAGATCCTTGAATATGATGTAGAGGTCAAACCCACTAAATTAGTTAGAGGTAGGGGTTTGTGCCAATATATGACTCAAGAGCTTGAAAAGATGATACTTGAAGAGACAAATTCAGAAACAGAAGAGGAAATTGTATTAAGGATACAAGAAGTTGATCAGGAATCCTAGGTCACAAGCAAGATTAATTTTATGAAAAATGGGATTTACCCAAGAGAACTCCCTCAAAATAAGAGAAGATATTATAGGATGCAAGGAGTTCATTTTTTTTTAATTGAATAGGTTCTTTTCAAAAGAAATTTTGATGGCAAATTGTTAAGATGTGTAGAAAAGGCTGAGGCTAAGAAAATACTACATGAAATGCACCATGGAGTATCAGGTGGACATTTTTCTACAAAGACCACAGCTATAAAGATAAGTGAGGTAGGTTATTTCTGGCCTACTCTATTTACAGATTATTATCAGTTGGTTAAAAAATGTCAATCTTGTCAATATTATGTGGGGATGAGAAGGAATGTAGCAATGCCTCTTAGTCCTATAATTGTGGATGAACCTTTTGCTTAATGGGGTTGACTTTATTGGAATGATAAATCTAGTGTTTATTATGGGTCACAAATGGATCTTAAACATCATAGATTATTTCACCAGATGGACCGAGGCAGTGCCACTTAAGGAAGCAACAAAAAATGTGATCATAGATTTTCTAGGGAATATCACTACTCATTTTGGGGCTCCTCGCACCATAATTTTAGATAATGCTAAAGCATTTTTAGGGTCTAAAGTATCCAACTTTGCATTAAATCATGGAATATATCTGAAAACTTCCTCTAATTATTACCCTCAAGGTAATGGTTTGGCAGAATCAACTAATAAGAACCTGATTAGACTCATCAAAAGAATAGGGGCTGATCATAACAAAGAATGGCATAAAGTGCTTAATTTAGCACTGTGGGCTAATAGAATCATGCCTAAATAGGTGATCAAAATGTCCCCATATGAATTGGTATATGTTAAATCTAATGTAATTCCCCTAAGCTTGGAGATTCCTACCCTCCGGCTAACAAACAAATTGAAATTGAAGAAAATGGCCCCATGCAGGTCAGACTTGTGAAATTTTTGGAAGTTCAGGAAAAGAGAGATGCAGCACATGATTCATTGGTAAAGCATCAAAAAATAATTAAAGACTATTTTGATAAAAGGACTTCAAATCCCCATTTTGAAATAGGCTCAATTGTTTTAAAATGGGATGTAAGAGCCGCCAAGCTAGGTCAACACACAAAATTTGAAGCATTATGGACTGGCCCTTATAAAATTTGTGCATGTAAACAAAAAAAATTGTTTGAGCTAGAAATGATGGAAGTGAACCTGAAGATAATCTTGTGAATGGAATCTATTTGAAACATTTTAGTTAAACTATGTTTTTTATCAATTTTTGATCATGCGGGAGTTGTAGATTCTTTTTGAGTAGGCTCAAAAGTCTTCGGGGTCGCTAATAACAGTAGAGTAAAAAATACTCTATGTTTCATTTTTATTTTCAGTCGTATGATCCAAATCACTGTCCCTAAACATTTTGGTTCGAGACATCAAAGTTTTGACTCAGAGTGCAGGCTCAAATTTTCTTTTTTCCTCATTTTTCTCTAAATGTCGAAGTCAAGCAAAAGTTGCCAAGTGTCATTAGCCGAGGCACCTTTCATAATTTATATAAGTTGGTCAAGATGTGCCACATATCTCATAATAACTCAATGAAACATGACAAATGTCAGCATCCACATTTCATATTGGCATCCGCATTTCAAATCTCTTTTAAGTGGAAGGTTTCAACAAGCTAAGTATCAAGATCAGGTAGAGGGCGCCAAGTGGCAATCATGAAAGGTTTCAATTTGCTTTTCTAAAAGTGATAGAAAATACCATGTATCCCAATTGAAGAGAGTGGAAGCCACCATGGTTCAATCTTTGAATTATCTTCATTTTGTTTCACCGATATAGTAAAGACTGTGGTGGGTCTCAATTTTTGTTTTTGAAGCAAGCGAAAGCCGCCAAGTGTCACCATCCATGTAAATATGAAATGAGGCCTGATTGTTTCTATAATATAAATAGAGCAATGTGGAGACCAGCATGTGTCACCTCCCATGGGTTTCTCAAAAGGTGGCTAAAAGCATCGAAGATCGCCACATATCCCTAGTTAAGTAAAGCAAAGATTACCACTTGTCCCTATGCCTTTTATTTTTAAAGTTGCTAGGGCGAGAAATTTTTTGGGCCTTATTTTTTGTTAAGTTGTTAAAGTTTTGAGGAAGTGGATTGTGACAAGTGTCAAAGGTAGAACACCCCTGAGCAAAGACACAAAAATAGTATAAGTTATGCGGAAAGTGTTGTGTGTCTTCGGTAAATACTGCAGAACACGCCAAGTGTCTTTTTCTAATGCATCCAAAATAAAGAGAAGGTTTTCAAGAGGAATAGGGGAATCAGCCAAGTGCCCTCTCCCATTTGAAAGAAGAAAGCATCTTGAGTGTTTACTTTAGCCAATGAACTTGTAGAGAAATAGAACATTTCAAATACAGGAAATATCTTGTGTTAGATACTTCCAGTTCAGTTAGAGTTCAGTTGGGCCATTAAATTGAGAACATGCAGACAATCTGGAAGGAATCCAAGGCTATAAATAGGGGTGTAGAGATCACCTAAAAGGAGAGGGAGATAATCCAGAGAGAAGTTTTTGAGAGAATTATTGTCAAGAGTTTTTAGACTTTCTAGAGCTATGATTAGGAATATCATTTGCCTTTGTTCTATTTTCTTAATTTGGAAAGTTTATGTAATTGTGCATGTTTCTGTGCCTCTTATGTGACTGGAGAATTAATAAGAAGATTGAATCCTGTGCCTTTGTTGATATTTTCTGTGTCATTACAAAATTAGTCTAAGCTATGAGCCTCTGTCTCTATTGTTTTCATCTTTTACATTGATCATGCCTTGTTTGCTCTTAAATGTAACTGAATCTTACATATAATTTCATTGTGCTTAGATTAAGGGTCAAATTACATTCAGGCGCATCGCCATAGTTAGATTTTATTTCTTTTGCATTTGTGTTTTTGTTAAAATTCCTATCCCTTTTCCTAGTATACGCTCGATATAAAGAAGAGACCAGCTTCTTAAAAATTTGGAGGTTGTTTCAAGTTACAAGTCCCACATTCTTGAAACTTCCCATTGTTGGTGTTACAACAAAGCACAATTTTAACCATCAACAAATAATAACTAATAATTAACTAGATTTATAGTTCTATTTCAGTACATTTCACATGTTATTACATTGTTATATTTATCTAGGCACACCCATGTTGATCTAAAAATCTCTCATTAAAAATCATGTTATATCTTGAGATATCTTGCTAATTATCATTGTTATATCATGTATGTTTGCAGTACAACACACTTATAGGACTCTTTCTTTTGAGGGTAGTTATTTTAGGGTCTTTATTCCTACCCTTAGAAGAGGAGGAATAAATAGGGGTTTTTTCATAGAGATCATAACTCTTTATAGTCAAAGAATCCAACATTTAGAACACCCAAAATAGCAACCAAACATCTAACTAATCAGAATAGACTAGGTAGATAGTGAAAATGTCAGAACAGTTACTAGATTTTCCATAGAATAGTAGTGCCACTATTGGACTATAGAATTAATGCCATTAATACCCATTTTCAATGATCCTATCCTAATAACAAAAAATCTAGACTTTCTAGAAGCAGGCAAAAAAGTAGGTATAGCTATAGTTTTGCATAGTTAGACCAGTTTAGAATTAGTAGTTTTCAGTACACTTTTGCTTAGAGAATCTAGATATAAGGGAATCATGCATGTCATTATGGATCTCACTTCCATTTTTAGATATAAAATTTGGTATAAATTCTAGATTATAATCCATGTTCTAAACACTAGTGATTGGGGGCAATGTGCACAACACACTTATTTTCTTTTCCTTTTTGAGTTTAGTATTACCTAGGCATTCTCAGTAGTTACATGCCTTATTATATTTGAAGTTGGTTGACATAATTTTAGAGTTTATTTCATAAAATCCTAACCTCCACAATTTAGAGTGGCTTTCATACAAGCCTAGTGCATTAGTTTTGGAGTGGCTTTCATACAAGCCTAATCTCTATCTTTTGGAGTGCCAAGGGTGGCCTAGTTTCTAGCATACATTTGGATATCCACACCAACATTTTTAGACTATAGATCATTCATGGTCTTCAATATCCATCTCATATGACACACATTTTATAATGGTATCAGTTCATGGCTTCACTTCACGGGGCAATGATAGAGCCAAAGGACTATCTAGCCTTTGTATTCTTGAGCCACCTATTCAAAGGGATTAGACATATAGTATAAACATATATCAAAACATATATAACCACCTAGATTAACTTAGTGGGTGATGATGGAACCAAAGGGTTATCCTTTGCATTCTTGATCCAATTCTAAGGAATTGAACACTTAGCTCAATTCATGATATTACTCTTGGTATAGCATCATCCAGTATTAATCAACATTACTCAACATCACAATAGGTTTTATATTATTCCATGTACCCAATGAGATGTATTCATTCCTTTCTCTTCCTCTCTCTCTTACCTATCTTTGTATGTTCTTATTTTAGATATATTTTATCTAGTAAGAACTAGTTTAATCTTTGTTTTCTTTTATAGTTTCATACTTCATAACATGCTCTCTATGCACACCCAGCATCACATAGCTTCATGACCTTCACCCTTGTAGGTAAGTTTAGGTACACTTTACATTTTTCCTTTATCCTAGTATTTCACTTTGTTCCATCACTAGAATAAGTGGGGGGGGGGATAGAAATGTAATCATATAAAATGTGAAAATTGGTAACTTGAGCATTGTTAGTGACACCCAAACCTTAGGTCCCTCTTGCTTGCTCTCATGACCCTCATAGGCTTCTTTTCATTGATTCCCAATCATTATTATCCTTCTATAATTAATAAAAACTAATATAGACCCCTTTTTCCATGACTAATCCATTCTCCCTTGTCCCATCTCCTTAGGACAATAGTACCATACTAGGACTATAACATCAGTGCCACTTCTATCTGCTTTTAGTGCTCTTGTCCAAGTGTAATTTTGGCCCCAATGGTTAATTTATTCTAGTTCCCCATCATTCTCCTTTTTCTCCTAACATTATTACATTCAACCCATGACCAATATATCCCTATAAAATCCCATTCAAATATCATTTGAAAAAGGTTGGAAAATATCACTAAGCAAGCAAGAACACAAACAAGACTACTCAGAAAATCTTCCATATTCTATACATATAGCTAACCAATACATATAAAATCTTATTCAAATCCTTACCCCAGTCCCTAACTACCTTAATCACATCTAGTTTATCATTTTTCATATTCATACACTCAATTACAAAAAGCACATCAAGTGGAAGAACTACAAAAGGCTTGATCCCTCTTCAAAAATATTGGTATGTAGGTAGCATGCCAAAATAAGGGATATGGATCCATGTCCACTAGATATTACACACACTAACCCCCCATATTTCTCAATATTGATCAAATCATAATGTAAGATAGGGTTTGAGGAGATAATCTACTTCACAGGGAGCTCTATAGACTTTCAACTACTAAAACTTCATGGGTAGTGTCACACAGACCTGATAAACAAAACCTAGAAAAATTAGATTCTCAGAACAACAATAGTAGAGGTGGAATATAGCACTGGTGCCACTCCTATCCATTTCCAATTCTCTTTTCCAATCATAAAATGAAGGTTAGATCTCTATTTTTGATAATGTCCCAGTCCTACATAGTGAATCTCAGACCCTGTCTCAACCGTATCAACCAGTTTCTAGATAATTCTTATTTTATCCATATTATTACTATTTTTAGAAAGGTCAAAATTTAAATTTAATTTACACAAATAAATAGATTAATTATTTCATATTTATTTGCGTATTTTACTACTCAAACCTTTTAACTAAATTAGGAATAATATACCAATATTGCCAAATTGTTAAATCATAGACTTATAAAATGTATAACCAACTGACCTAGGTGTGAGCATGTTATGTTCATTAAGAGTGACATATGGGCACCTGGTTATGGAATCTATTAAAGGAAAACATGAACTCATCACTATATTATTCCTCTTCAAGGAAGGATTTTTTCCTCACTCTCTAGGCCATACATGAAGTAGTTGTTGGTGACTCAAGTCCCATTAAATATTGCCTAATAAATATCCATCATGTTACTAAATAATTTCTAATTATATTCAATTTAACAATGACATAACTTGTTTCTATGCCATAACCAGTCCTTGATTAGGACCAAAGTGAATAGATATGTCTAATAAAATAGAAATTGGTGTTTTAGGTAGAAGAAAGTGAATGATCCAATCCACTTGACCCTTTGTCAAATCATTGGATGTTCCTATGAACTATGACACATGAGTTTTTCACAATAATGGTATTGATATAGAGCACCCCTAATCCAGACCAATTCACACTATCCAACGTAACATCAATATAGAGCAAGAATGAAAAATGGATACTATAGGAAATTACTAGACTGACACTAAAATCTCAAAGATATTCAAGTTATTAAAAGAATATCAAGATGTCTTTCTAAGAAGCTATAACAATATGATTGGATTGTATATGGCTTGGTAAATGACCATTGGTCTTACCTAAGGCTCATGCTTGAGCATTGTCGAGTCTTACAGATATCACTAAGCTTAAATAAGTGCCTTTTTACTACACCTTTTGGTGTGCTCCTAAGACATTATTTGTAAGGGTGATCTTATTGTAGACCTGATAAAGTTATTTATTATTCTTCACCTTCCATCATCCAAGTCTCAAAACAAGGTTTGCACCTTCTCGAGACACACAAGTTATTATAGTAAATTCATCTATGAATATGAAAAAATTATTGTACCTCTATAGTAACTCTTAAAACATAACAAGCACTTCATATGGACTTGCTTCTACCAGGAAGCCTTTGAGGCCTTAAAGGTCAAGCTAGTTACCACTCTAATCCTTCAGTTCCTTGATTAGACAAGACCATTTCATGTCCATATTGATGCATCTCAAATGGCAGTTGGTAAAATCCTTTCACAACCAAGGGAAGGTCACCTTGATTACCCAATCTACTTTCCTATTAGGAAACTAAATATAGTTGAGAGGAATTAAACCACCATGGAGTGCAAAGCATATTCAATGGTCTATGATCTACAAAAAAATTCACAATAATTATTGACAACTCCCTTTGTATTCTATATTGATCATGAGGCCTTAAAGTACCTAGTGAACAAATATGTGATACATGGATGAATTTGTTGTTGGATAGTGCTATTCTAAGAGTTTCAATTCTCAATCATGGTTAAAATTGGAAAAGTTAATTATGGTCCTAACCATTTATCTCTAATTGAGTCTAAAGAACCACCATTTTCTATTTAATATGACTGGCATGATGTTCAACTCTTTCATGTTACTCATGTACTTGAGGAGTTAGAAGATATGTAACCCTTTTAACCACTAGCTCAATGCCTGACTCTCTCACTCCTCAGGGAAAGAAATAACTCATGATTTTCATCTCACCCTTTCAACTCATAGGATGAGATCTTTAAAAGCTTGGTCATGATGAAGTTATTTGACATTGTGTTAGGAAACAAGAGTGACCTGAGGTACTTCAAAAGTTCATGAAGGTATTATAGGAGGTCACTATGCTAGAGAGGTTACCACATGAAAACTCTCTAGATTATGGTGGCCTACTCTTTTTCAAGATGTTAAGACATATGTTAGGAAATGTGACATCTATTAGTGTGTAAAAAAACCCAATACCTAGGACATCATGCCCTTACATCTAATTTTATCTCAAGAACCATTTGAAAATTGGGACATTGATTTTGTTGGCGCCATTATTCCAATTGGATGAAAAATAGGTTCCTAGTATATCATTACTGCCATTGACTATCTTACATGCTGAGTTGAAGTTATGTCAATGAGAGATTTCACTACTACCACTGTTGTGCACTTAATTTGGGAGCATATCATGATCTGGTTTATATGCCCACTAAGTTTTACTAGTGATCATGGCACTCATTTTATAAATGAAACTACTCATATCCTCCTTGATAAGTTCATGATTTCTCATCATAAAACAACATAGTATCATCCCCAAGCAAATATAACTACTAGGTCCTTCAATAAAATCCTAAGCACCACACTCATAAAAATTTGTAATATTGGTAAATTGATTGGGATGATAGAGTGTCTATGGTAATATGGACTTATTAAACAACCTATAAGCACCTGAATAAGATCACACCATTCAATTTAGTATATGGAAAAGAGGTAGTCCTTCTAGTTAAATTTTTGGTACAATCTCTTCATACTACACATGTGAGACAATTAGATAAAGATTCATCTTTGAAGGCATGCCTATATACTTTTTTATAGCTAGATAAATCTTGATTCCTTGTTCATTGGAGTCAAGATGTTGAGAAATGCAAATAAAAAGCATGACATAATCAACACATCAAGCACAAAGCCTTTAATATGGGAATGAATCTCTTGTTATATGACTCCAAGTTCATGTGCCATTCTATAAAACTTTAAATTCAATAGGACAATCCTTTCATCATTCATAACATTTGACCTACTAGGACTTGCAAAGGTTGTATGGTCAGTTCCTTCCTGAGCATTACAATGGAAGTTGACTCTGACTGTATTTCACTTCTGAGTAGTTAAAGTATTGTAAAAAAATAAGGCTTATGCAATTAGTTTAGAATTTCACATCTTCAATAAAATCACTACCTTTGTTGCATGTAACATTTATTTAATGTAATTATCTTTATGTTTTATACTTGTACTTTCATGGAGGACCACGACTTAATTTTAGTGTGGGATGAAATATAGGCATGTAAGGTACTTAGGGAATGCAAGGTAATTAAGGTATGCAAGTTATTTAAGGAACCCAAACTACATAGCCTAAGGATAGGGTGTTCTTGACAAATAGTTTAAAATTTTGAAAGACACATAGCTATCTTATACTCTAATAAAAGGTGGGACACAACTATCTTCCACTTCAAATGAAGGTATGAGATGTTATGTGTCATCAATATGAAATAATAGTGGTTTAAAAAAAGGCACCAATCATGTGAAAAGACATAAATATTAAATGCATTTATGATGAGAAGTGATGACCAAAGAATGGTGGTCATTAAAATTTCATTAATGATGAGAAGTAATGGATGAGATGAAAAGAGATAGTAAATCTAATTAACCCTCTTGAGCCTATAAAAAGACAATTTAACTCTTTTTTAAATTTTACCTTTGCATTCATTTTATATTACTAAGCCAAGAGTGAATAAATACTAGAGCTAAGAGTGAAGAGATCAAGTTTGATTCCATAGAGAAATATATGAATCATTGCGAGTCTATATATAGGTATTGAGTTGAGTACTAATGTATGCAATCAAATCATAGGGTAACTTTAGGACATGGCCATGACAAAGAATGATTTTAGGTTATAAGTTATAGGTAAAATACACCATTAGATTTAAGTTAATATCTATAAGCCAAAGTCATTGATAGTAATCACATATTCCTTTGGGATTATTAGTTGGTCATGCCTCAACCTTTAGGATCCTAGAGGGTGATGCAACCTAAAAATAAGGCCTTAAGGACTAATTCATTATCATATATACCAAATAAAGAGGAGGTACTTTGAGGATAAGTGGTGCTCATTAGAGAAGAGACACCAAAAGGGTAGGCATAACATGTAAAAAGAGGAGAAGCTAGTATGGCATGTCAAGCCAAGAAGACTCAATCATCTATGCCCCCACCATAAATGATTGAAGAAATGAAATACCCTAAGATGGTACTACATGTAAATAAATGGGTCTCTAAGGTACCCACTTATACTATTTTTATTACAACCATCATCAACCTAGTAATGAGGTTGAATTATATAATGACTACCAAGTCGAGCACTAGAACACCCAAAACTTGTTGGTGTATGACCTTAAGATATTCAATGCTTTAGATGTTGTGGGGTAATTCCAATCTTTTAATATGACTTAATTTGGAAAAAACATGGAGGCCATCAATTTATTACTCTCATTCATCCATGAGGACTATCTCTAATTTATCAGGTGTAGCATAAAGATCACACCTGAAAGGATAAGTAAGGTATCAGGGTTGTAGTGTTCAGGGTTGGATGTGGCATATGACTTAGGGGATACTGATGAGGTCCAAAAGTCATCCACAATGATGATTTATCAGAATTAGGGCCACAACATGCATATTAATAACCTATAGGATCCTACCCTCTGAGTTATGGCATAGATCATCATGACTAAGATCGATTGTTGGAAGGAGGTAGACATGGCTCACCTCTACATCTCCTACCAAGTTACTCAGGGCTTGAAATATAATTGGGATATGTATTTTAGCCATAAAATTATTGAATATGTGGAGAAGACCCATTGGATACCCAGTCACAAGTTTTCATGGGGAGTATTTTTACTTTTGATGGTGTTTCATGAGATCAGTGTACTAGATTACACCTTAGGAGTAATAAAGTGGGAATACTTGTCCAAGAACAAGTACCCTACTAATCCTTAGAAGGATTTCACATGCCCAGGGAGTATCACACCCTCTTAAAAAATAAAAATGAATTATTGGCTTGATGGGATGAAGGAAGTATTTGAGAATGAATGGCACATCCCTAAGGATTTTCCCACCTTGGCTAATGAGCAAGCACAATTCACTATGAAGCAACACTTCTCTCTTGTGCACATGAGGATGATCCCTTCTAGATAAATATCTACATGTCTAATGTTATCATATGCCTTTTTAGTGTGGTGCTTATTTGACTCTATGAACCATATTTATGATGCACATCTTATTGCCTTGGAGGTAGATAAGATCAACTTGGAGATTCACACTCTCTAAAAGATGTATGTCTATCTAGGAAAGAAGTCCTATAGAGAGATGAGAGAGAGATGGAATAGATAGACATAAATTTCAAGATGTTAATCGTGTGATAATAGGTACATAATCTATTATATATGTTGTAGCCTAGGCATAATATTTCAAAGGGAAGAGAACATATGCAAAAAAAGCTCCCACTAATACCTCCCTCAAAGAAGAAGTAGATTGGGCATTATGTTAGCACAAACACTTAGTAGGTTCCTCAAAAATGGTAGAGGATTGCCTAAGCACCATATCCAAGCCCCTAACCACCAAGACCATCACCTCCCCAACCTTATTCACCATACCCTTCTCCTCCATGCCCTTCTCTTCCTCACCCTTTTCCTCCTTGCCCTTCTCCTCCTCGACCTTCTCCACCTCATCATTCTCCTCCTTGACCTTCTCTACCCAAATTTCCACCTCCACAAGTCCTTTCACCCCCACCTTATCTTCCACACATTCCTCTAACTCCACCTTCACCTCATAAGATAACTCTAAAGGCATCTCCCACAAAAATTTTAACATCAAAAGTTGTACCAAAATAAGTTGTAAAGAAAGAGACTGAGTAGGAAGACCTTGTAGTCCAGATGAAAGAATCAGACTCTTGAGAAGACAGCCACCCTAGCACATGCAAAGGCCACCTTAAAAAACTCACCATTGGACATTAGGGGTCCATATGGTAAA
Source organism: Torreya grandis (assembly GCA_037957365.1). Lineage (NCBI taxonomy): Eukaryota > Viridiplantae > Streptophyta > Pinopsida > Cupressales > Taxaceae > Torreya > Torreya grandis. The sequence continues at coordinate 2,917,112 of JARHVA010001027.1, forward strand.
GAGTATCAAATGAGTGGAATGGCTATCTGTAGCACTTCATTAGCTATCAAAGCATAGGTTGAGATATTGGAGTGTAACTCAAATAAAGGTAAGGAGTCGGTTGGGTCTATATAAGATACTACCATTGATGCATCTAATAATTTTTTAAACTAATAAAATTGGGTGTCCCTAATAAGATGTTGTCTCTATGGCTGCACTTCCTTCCTCGTGATGCAAGAAACAAGGTAGTAGGTTTCCTTCTTAGTGGACATGTAAAAAGAGAAACGTCACTTGAGTTCCCTTAAGATAGCCTTATTTTATGTGTTGATGATCCTATGCTACCCAAAACACTATGGTTTGATCCCTGAAATATCACCCCTCTACAAGCCAGCATGACATTCTTGAGAATGGCTTTGTAAGTCACACGTTAGAACATGTCAGACTTTGATGTGCATGATGTAGAGATGAAACATGCCCAAGTGGTGGGTATGTATTTAAAGGAATTTTCCACAAAGAAGGCACTCATCAAGGAAGTGGTTACTTTGAAGTAAAAAGTAAAAGAGGCTATGGAGGACAAACTTAAAACATTAAATTTGTGTAAGATAATTTTGGGATAGGAACCAACACTAGCAAATGGCATGTCTCTCAATAGGAATTCCATAGATAAACTTGAAACTTTGGTGAACCTCTTTTTAAAATGTTGCAAGGAACATCTTACATTGATGAATGAGGGACTAGTAATAGTGAAGAAATTCATCAAGGCAATTCAAGTATGCAAGCATGCCCTTGAAATATTTGGGGAAGTCAACCCCACCTTGGATAATATTTTTGAACAATTAGCATGCTTGAATAAGGTATTAGAGGCTTGAATCCAAGTTGAAGAAGCCCAAAAGCAATAAATAGTTGATGCTACCCTCCTAATAAGGGATCATACTAAGAATTCAAAGGAATTAAAGGATGTGTAAATAATGGAAGAATATATCAATTCACATCGTTAGTAGTTGAATGCCATTTTTGTATCCCACCAAGGATAGGTTGTCAAAAAAAACTCAACATTAGAAGACAACTATAAGGATGCCAGCATGTCCCTAGATGATTTGGTCAAGAAGGAAAATGATAATTCCAACCAACCTAAGGAGATGAATAAGTACAAATAGGCCATTGAAGTAATAAATACTAAGTTGGTCAACACATTATCACATTGGGATAATGTCAAGAAGATGATTGAATAAATGGGGCCTGAATTTTTAACAAAGGTTATCAGTAAGACTTGGTTTAGGATGAACTAAGAGCATAGTGTGGGGTGATGTTGGACCCCAAATTTCAGCTAGGTGGTTTGATATTTTGTAATGAAATTGACATGACATAGAATCATTGTAACACATAAATACTATGGTATGGAACTTGAATGGCATAGAAGCATTGTGGTGTAGAACTTATAGGATGTGGAAGTACTAGTGTGAGAAGACCCGATCAAAGAGTATAATCAACCATGAAGAACTTGATAGCATAAAAACCATAACAAAAGTAGAAAACTTAGGGATCACATGGGAAGTGGGATTTTTTAAGGATCAATTCTCAAGGGTCATCCAAACCTTATCCATCAAGAGTTTTACATTGATCTGCAAGGAGGTAGACACATGGTACTAAGGATCTAGCATAGATCAAGTATATAGTGAGTACAAAGGCCTAGGTATTTAGGATAAGTTAGTTAATAGAACACCATGACTCTTAGTTTTATATATTTTATTGGCCAATTACTCCTATCACTAATTTTGTAAATACTTGGTCAGGGATAAACGAGTATAAATACCCATGTTGTAAAGTACTATGTGATTGATTTTTAGATAACATTTGGCCAAAGCATAATATATATTTTAGATATATATTATCATCATTCAGATGTTAATATTCCATTTAAGTTAGTAGTTTTGTACCTTTGGTAGGTTTTAGTTGAGCACTCATCATTGGTTCTTTATATGAAATATATGTTAACTTTTACTTTTTCTAAATAATAAATCTGAACTACAATGGTGCTAATTTATGTAGTTATGGGGGCTAAGCTTAGTAATATAAGGATCAAAGTAGTGTATATTTTATTATATGTAGTATTTGATTAAATATATGGTCAACCCAAATTTTATAACTGGTTAATGTTACTATGCAACATAACCTGTAAGAACACTCTAATTGTGTGCTTTGGGTGAGCATGCAAGACCATAGTATTTCATGAAAGGGCTAGTACACTAGCTCATTGGGGCTAAACTTCAGTGCCCAAATCACTATTAATAATAAAAACACAAGAACCTAATAGGCCACTTCTCTACCTCTCAATGATAGATCTTTCACTCAGTGCACTCCTGACACAACATAATGATCAACATAAAGAGCGATTTATTTACTACATTAGTTTTACACTTGTTGACTATAAATGAAATTATTCATCAATATAAAAACTATATTTTTAACTTTTATTCAATACTCAAAAGTTTTGGCACTACATGATTAATAATGAAACACAAATTATTACAAAATTCAATCCTCTAATGTTTATTATGTTAAAATCACATCTCTCAGTCCATATTAAAAATTGAGTCATGTTACTCATAGAATTTGAACTAAATATTATGTTAAAAAATAGTAAATGGCCATATAATCATAGATCAATTATCCTCAACCCCATTATTAGACATAAAACCTATCAACAATGTTTTTTATGATGACTTCATAGCTTATAATACTACTCCAAACACATGGACAATGTTATTTGATGGTTCTAGATGTGCATCTGGTGCTAGGACAAAAAGTGTTTTCAATGACCTATTTGGGAAAATATTACCCCTTGCTTATTAACTCATTTTTTCATGTATAAATGATATCATAGAATATGAAGCCCTCATATTTAGCCTTCATGCAACTCAGGCTCTCTAAATAAAATCAATTAAGGTTTATGGAGATTCACAACTAGTTGTTAATTAGGTTATAGATATATACCAAACCAAAAAAGAACATCTCATCCCCTACAAGAATATGGTTCAATGTCTATAAGATCAATTTCAAAACTTCTTTATTAAAAACATTCCTTGTAAATATAATCGTCATGCCAATGTAAAAGCAAGTGCAACATCATTAATCCCCATTGACATCAATGATGACTAGGATACCTTCACTATCAAGAAATTACACTATCCATAAGTCTCTTAGGTTGAAATTATAACCCTATTAATTTTAATCACCATGCATAGTACATCATCATCCTAATGGTATTCATATATATATAATTTTCTATATAAGTCTATTACACCAGACACTTTCACAAGGAATGATAAGCACAAACTATAGATAAATTCCCTTTGATATGTCATTATCAATGGGGATTTATTAAAATTATATTTTCAAGGACACTTCAATGTCTATCATTTGAGGAAGCTAAGTTATCCATTATCCAAGTGCATGACAATGAGTGCGGTGGCCATTTCAGTAACAAAACAATGTTAGATAAATTACTTATACAAGGTTACTATTGGCCAACCATGGAAAAAGAATGTCAAAAATATGTTAGGCTATGTGAAAAGTATTAAATTCATGAAAAATTACACCATGAAAGTTCACAATAATTATAAACCATTATATCCCCCTGGATGTTCATGTTATAGGTCTTTGATCTAATTGGTAAGATAAATGTAAAATATTTAAGAGGTCACAAATTCATCATTACAACTACAAAATACTTTTAAAAATGGGTTGATGTCATTATACTATAATACATAAATGGAGAAGATATATGCCATTTTCCAATGACCAACATTGTTTCTCATTTTAGCCTACCAATAGCTATCACTACAAATAATGGAACTTATTTTAAGAACAAAATAGTGAAGAAATTTTGTGCTAAATATAAGATCTAGTACACATTCTCTAGTATATACTACCCATAGGGTAATGGTTAGGTAGTATCCAAAAATAAGACAATTAATAATATCCTTAGAAAAATAATTACCAAATTTGGTGATGATTGGAATAATCAACTCTTCTATGCATTATGGGCCTATCGCACTAGTGTTCACTCACTAACATGAGCTACTCCCTACTCACTAGTATATAACATAGAATCAGTTATCTATGGGTATCCCTAATATGGATTATTACAAATGATGAATAAAAAAAATGACATCTACATGAATTATAATATTTGGATCACATACACATCCAAGCCACTATACATCTCAGAGTATGCCAAAAATAAATCCAATAAGCCTATAATAACCATGTTCATAGTGGAGAATTTGAAGTCAATGAATTAGTTTTAAAATAAAATCTTAGAAATGTCAATGCAAAAGAAGAGAAAAAAGGAAAATTAAAACTAAATTGACTTGGATTGTACTTAGTCATAAAAGAACTTAGACCCAAGGTATATCATCTATCTTCACACAATGGAAAGACAATAAAAACCCCACTGAACACCATGCGTCTAAGGAGATTTTATATATATAATTTTTTTCTAATCCACTTGTACATAGTTTCATTCATTTTTATTCTTGTATATAATTTCATTGTCATGTTGCTTGTACATAGCTTATATCCATAAATTATAAAAATAATATAATATGTCAAAAACATAAAAACATTCAATATATTTACTCAAAAAATATAAATTATAGATTGTTGGCATTTTCATGTTTACACTTCTTATACTTTCCAATTGCTACATATGCTATCTATCTTAGAGTAGTTGGTTTTATCAGACATACATGCTTCATTTATTCTTTTCAAGTGTTCATAGATGATTATAAGACCTAGGTCAACCACACAAATCCAGATTTGTTACTAGCCACCCACTGTGGGAATATACATAGATACACATATTCCTCATTTAAAACATTCACCCATTTTGGGCATCCTATACATAGTTTTTATTGTCAGGTTACATGTTTATAAGCTCTATTTCATAGATTTAGCATTGTTATATCTTGATATTGATCATCCTACACTACTTAGATTTATTAATAACTACTACTACTCTAGAATTAATTTATGTACATCCTTACTCTTATAAAGATTTGTACCACATGTTCATGCATACTTTCACTTCTAGATTTACTAGTTTATACTTGATTGTGCCTCTATTCTTCTACATCTACTTGAGGACATTTAAATATGTAATTTTTCTACAACTGTGCACCACCTCCTTCATTGTATCTATGATTTGGACATGTGCCCATATCCTTGTGTGTACTTTATTGATTGTGTATGCAAACATTTGAACATGTCCTTCCATGTGTCTCTAAGCCAAATTTATTATTCCATGTATATTTGGACATTTTAAAATGTCTTAGTATGTTTTTATTTCCAATATTAACTTACATGTGCCAATGTCCCTTGTATTATGGCCCCTTGGCCTACTTTACATGCCTCATGTGTGTTGTATGTATGATTTCATAAATGCATCATGGCTATGACACTTGTCTCTTACTTGTTACACACTATAATTTTAGATTCCATGAGGGACCTCATGTGCATCTCCCCCTTCCAACCTTGGTGTCATGATGGACATCATGCCCCGCCCCCCTAGGTAGTTACTTAATTTATTACTCATATTTATTTCTCATAAACACACTTAAATTATTATATCTATATTAACAACTTTGTGAGTGTTATAACATACATCGTACATTACCAACTCATGATCAGATTATCTCACATTTTGATGTCATGTATACACATTATATTGGTATATTATGAAAATATCATGTATTCTTAAGATAACACATATCATGCATACATTTTTATTTGGAGTATATTTTTCACATATGTTAACAAATCCCATCAAAATAGGGGTCATTTATAGAGGTCTATCATAGAGATCAAGCAATTTTAATGCACTCAAAGTAAAATTTACAACATGTAAGCACAAAATACAGATTATAGTTTTAGAAAAACATAGTGGAAAATAGTCAAATAGAGATTACACTGAGTTGTCAAAAAAATAACATAGTTGGACACTATCACCACAATGATACTTTCCAAGATATGGTACTATTATATAGTAGCCCCAGAAGTAGAAAATCCTAGGTTTACTAGAAAGGCACAACAGTTATAGTTTAGGTTTAAATAGATTTAATTATAGTTTACCGTTATTCTCTTAGTTTTGCATAAAATCATTCTATTTTTCTCATATTAATGGAATCATGCACATCATGAGAACTCCTATTTAAGTTTTAGATACTCAGATATAGATTATTATAACTCATTCCAGAATCTATGTGCTCATATATCAGATTTGGGGGCATGTGAGTGGCACATTGCTTCCATAAACTAACTTATGAACTAATTCATCAAATGGAGTGGAAAAATCCATGTAATTATCTACATTTTACACACTAGACACCATGTTCCAATAAATTCATTGATATCTTACTTCGTCTGTAGTGGTTGGCATTATTGCATAGTCCCTGAGCTACAAAACCTAAGTTCTTGAAGAGGCCCCTAGGCTAATTCTCATTCCAAAATTCTTGAGTGGTTTTAGATCCATTATATATGTTTTAGTTAAAATCATAAAAATTTATTTACATTGCATAATTTATTTATATATGCATCTAATACACATGGGGAGGTAATGATGGATTCAAGGTCTACTTGAGTTCTTGATCTACCCACATAAGAGGGTTGGACAAGCCATCAGTCCAATTCAAGATATTCACAGGTTATGATCCACCAAATAGAGGTTGGAAATAATGGAGTTAAAACTAGATCAACTTATTGAGCCACCCACACATGGGGATTGATAAATCCATCAACTCAATCCAAGATATTCATTGATTGATCACTATCTACATACACACACATAAGATATCACTAGGTTTATGCATTGATTTATGTACCCAATGAGGTGTATTCATTTATTTCATCTCTCTTTTATTTAGTAAATTTTGTCTTTGATTTTGATATCTTAATTAATTAATGATTTATGCATGTTTTGTTTGTAGGGCACACAATGGAGCATGACTCACCTACTCAAATCCAAATTCATGGACCTTGCCTCATAGGTAAGTTTAGGTACACTTATTTTTATTTTATCCTAGTCATTTTTATTTGTTTCATTTCTAGAATATGGTGGGGAGGGGGAAGGGGGTGAATGTAATCATATAAAAATGACACTTGATTGCCAAGAGTGTTACTTGAGACCACCCATTTATAACTTAGTTGTAGACCTATCTTAGGGCCTATTTAGACACTTATCCAACTTTTGTGCATACCACACACATCCCTAGACATCTCAAAATAACTACCAAAACCTTCTTTAGGTTTTCAAGCCCCGAATACCTCAATTTATGCCACCTAGACACTATCACCACAAGTGGACATTAGTGTCATAATGTTATTGTCTTATTTTGGCGCTATTATCTATTTCCCTCTTTTTAGCTCCAACAAATATATTTTCAATTCCTAAAGCACCTAAAGTTAACCTAGACCTATTCTAAGCCACACAAAAGCACTATATCATTATTTATACATGAATTTTATCCATTTATCCACTAGATGTAAATTAGATGCAAATACAAATAAACAAGCTTAGAACAATTTGTGCATAATCAAGGTTTTCAATCCCTATTATACCCTACTTCTGAATACAGTCATCTACAACACTCCTAAGATTAGAATACATAGATTTCCAATATCAAGCCTCACTCAAAGCACTAAAACTATCATTCATATTAGCTTCACTTACACTTGCACCAACAATTAGCTGGGGATGACTACATCAGGCTTAATCCCTCCTTGGAGTATTGGTATGTAGATAAATCTCAACATAGTGGGGTGTTGAGGATGTCCATCTTACCCAACTAACACCACACATTTACTACTTGTGTCAATTCAAATTTTCAAATCAGATGGACATTAACAAATTAGTCAAAACAAGTCATAGATGGAAAATCAAGGTTTGGCTAATAGGAATAGACTTGACAGACTCAGACACAAATGCTCCAAGAAGCTTATAATAATTCATGCATATTGGAGACTAGAATCATAAGTGGAAACTAATGCCTCAATGATACTATCTATGGTAGGGTGTTATTATCTTGGAGGGTTTTGACACCTGGCTCCTATTTATAACACGTAGATCAATTTTTATACTAGTCTTTAGCTTCTAGATCCTTCATCTTAGGTAGTTCCTAGATAAGTATTTTTTATCTCCTTCATTACTATTATTAGAACTATAAGTTTATCTCAATTATTTCACAAGTTAGTGGTTATATTTATTGCATATTTTATAACCTATTTTAATATACTCAACCCTTTTGATAACCTAGGGCTTATGTTACATAAACCCTAAAAAGTTAATTCACTTGGCATGATAATCCCAACTATGTCGATTACACTCAGGTTCATCCTGAACCAATTTTTAAGTCTAATACCGACTCTAATTCACTTTGACCAAAGTTAGCTTCAAGGCCAAATAATTAGAACAATTCCAAATCCAATCTCATTTGACCAAATCCAATTATTTTGAGCCTAGCGCATGCCATTTCAAAATCACTTAACCTATTATGAACCAAACCATTTTGATTATGATCAAGTTCACCTTGAACCAAGTTATAATTCTAATGCCAACTCAAGTTAACTTTGAGCAAAGTTAACTTCAAGGCCAAACAATTAGAATAGTGTAAAATCTAGTTTTATTAAACCAATTATAATTATTTTTATCCCATCACATGTCATTTCAAAGCCACTTCTTCTCTTTCCATTCAATATCTTACACCTTTCAGTTGGGAATGATAAAGTCACATCATCCATCCTTTCTTCCATTTGAAATCATATCAAGTATATGTTTCCCTTCATTTGACCCATTTTTATTCTGTGTTACCCTTCTTAGGGCCCATTTCTATTATATGCCACCCTTCTTAGGGACCATTTTTATTCTATGTTATCCTTATTAGGGACCATTTCTATTCAATGTTTCCCTTAATAGGGCCCATTTCTATTTTATGCCACCCCTCTTTCAGCTAGTTATTTTGGATCAATACCACCCTCTTTATGTTAATTTGTTGGATTGATACTACCCCTCTTTGGGATAATTCTATTTTATACCAATCCCATTTCATGTATCCTTGATCAAAGGTATATTTTATTTTAATTTGAATCATGGTATTCAATCTCCCTTTGGACAAAGCCCTATATGAATGATGCAATACTGACATCATTTTATAGCTCATATCATAAGGATCCAAACTACCACGTAACTTTCATATCAACTGCTTACATACCCTTGTTAAAAAATGAGAAGTACTTATGTTGAAAAGTAAATTTATAGACCCACCCCAACATATCCATGTTATTACTTCTCAAATAGAGCAGAGTAGTCAACCCTTTGCTAATCAGATCATGGTTACTCTAATGACCTCTTTAGTTGCTACTTTATTTGATAATTCCTTATCTACTGGTCTAATCTATGATCCAGTCTTAATGCCATAAAAAATACAATCATTACCCCTCTAATGTCCATTATATAGTGAAGAGCCAAGTATACCCTAGTCTCATAACTACATGATTGGGATATGTCATGATCCATTTCCCAAACATGATCAAATATTTCCACTTATAAAATGAGGTCAAGATAATCACCCATCTTTGACCAAACCCAAACCATTCTTGGTCCACCTACATTTGATGAAGGACTTATATTTGATGAAGGATCCATCTTTGATGATCCTATTATTTAAGATCCCATTATTATGAACAATGGCCTATTATTCACACATTACCAATCATTTCTCATTTTATAAAATCCCTTTGTCCCAAACCCTTTATTACCTAGCAAAATATGAATAAGGTACTTGTGAACAATATAATTCAACAGGCCATTTTAGTAGACACATTTATATTGGTAATAGTTTGCCTTTTAAACAAATATTGTTATCAACATCAATATCTACATCAGAATCAAGTTCTATTTCAAAACTAATATCCAAATTAGGTTCCATTCTGGAACCACTATCAAATTTAACATCAAAAGTAGAATCAATGTCAGTCTTAACACTAGATTTAGAGTCATTTTGGTTAAAATTAGATTCATAATCAAAATGCATTAGTAGATGTTACAACGTCATATACACACTCTTTTAAAATATTGTTAAACAGATTTGTGATCCTTTTATGCTTGTTGAGGAAATTTTATTCAGCATCAACACAAGCTCTCCTAGTAGCCTCTATGAGGATTGTGTTACCTTTTTCCCTTCCATTGACTATCTACATGCCTTTATTATTAACCAACTTAGTCATTATATAGATCCCTTACCTCCCATAAATATCAATTAGAAGTGACAGAATCACACCTTATTGAACTACATATATGGCAACATCTCAGTTGCAAAATATTAGAGAGAACAAGACCACATTCAAACCAAAGAAGAAAAGTCTCCTAGTGAAACCTTTTTAAAAAGTGATAGTAAACCATCAAAGTCCAAACTCAACATCTTATATTGAAACCTTGTTTGAAGAGCTAGAAGACAATCAAATTCAAAAGTTAATTTTCCTTGGCAAACCCTTCTCGAAGGAACTACGGGAAAATAAAGACAAATTTATTGATGAAAACATATTTGAGGCACTAATATTTGAACACAACATTTCTTCATTACTTGATTAATACATTATTAAAGTTATTATTGGCACAATCGACAATCAACAATATATCTAGATCGTAACATCTCTCAAGCCCAAACAACATAAAAAAATGTATGGTCTTATCAAGAGCATATTAAGAAGTCTTACGCCCTACTACAACTAAAATTATGTTGAATTTGGCATCAACAACATTATTTATGACTAAAAATTTCAATAGTATTTTGTTACCCAACCATTATACATTTCATTATGATCCTACTATTTCAAGGCTTATATTACATTATTAAATAAAACCTTTTATCCAATGCCTATCATTATTTACCTTTCCTAGTTTCACTTTCCATTATCAAGGCTACAAAGATGTTTTGTCTATAAGTTTAGAGGAAATATAATCAATGACTAATGAAGATCTCAATAGTAGTAGTACAATCTAAATCAATATAAAGTTGTTGATAGAGTAACTATTCAGAGTGGGTGTGGGTTATGGATAAATATCATTGATTATTCTAGTTATATCATATGTTAATTAGGATGTACATATGTATATTAGTAAGTATAAAATAATCATTTACCTTTCATTTACCATTTTCCTATTCCCAACGTATTTATTATTATTAGCAGTATTTATTATTGTAGGTAGAACTACATTGAAATGAGGTCTAGTTAGACTATGTAGGTAGCACTCAACTTTTGAGGTCATCGTGATCACCCTTATTTTATTCTCTCACCATTTTGTGAGAATCCAAAGCCATGCTCTCATTATTTTATGAGTTACCATTTCCATGCTTGAATTTTATTCTGTTCCATTGTCTATAAGAGCCCTTGATTTGGGGGCACCCCTTGCATATTGTTACCTAGACCATTCTCATTAATGTACCACTTGAACCATTTCTATATTGTTACCTTGATTTTTTGTACCTTGTTACCTAGTCCATTCCTACGTTATTACTTGGACCATTTATAATCACATACCTGGACCATTCTATTGTTACCTAGACCATTCTATTATTACCTGGAGCATTCTATTATTACCTAGACCATTACATTATTACCTAGAGCATTCTATTGTTACCTAGACGATTTTAATTATTTATAACAAGAATTTTATTTCCCCTAGTTTTGAGATCAACATACCCCCATTCCTAAAAAATGAAGACCCTTGTTCAATTTTGAAAACTATGTTAGAAATTGTACATTCAAGTTGATCAAAATGTATTATTTAAATCTCATAGTTCTCATCTCACTTAATTGATTTATTTACATATAATCCTTGTTTAAAATTATATAATCTCACTAATGTTTGATTATTATGTTTCCATGTTGCAGGTTTAATGGAGTTCCATTTGAATGAACAATGTTTAGGGTTTTATATTTTTAATGATAATTTGACCCTTTTAGCCCTTGGTCTTTAATTCATAAACTGGATCCATGTTTAAATAAGTGATAGAAACCTTATTCTAAATGTTTTAGCCTAAGTTCCTTTTGAAATGGGTTGATATTTATGCAGGATCCATTTTTAAATGGATTCAAATTCATGTGATAAAACTTTATTATATTTTAAACCTAGTTTAAACTTTAGTCTAAGCTCTAATCATGTTTATTAATATGAATAAGACCTTGGTATAAAACTTTATCCTAAGTTATTAATACTCCTAAACCCTTACCTTACTTATCTCATTGTTCATAAGAATGAAGTAAACATGAAGATGACAAGTGTCCTAATTTTGAGAGCTTAAAGCAAAGTCCAATGATCCATGGGTAAAGCTAGAGTCAATAAGTCAAAGGAATTGATAGATGGTGCATTCTAATACTGTAATGTAGATCTGATGGTGAGTAAGGAATCAAAGCATCAAAATATTCTAAAATCAAATGCAAGAGTGACAAGTGTCACGATCTTGGCAAAGAAAAAATAGATCTAATGGAAAGCAAAGGTCAACAAGTCAAAGATGTTGAGAAAGAATGTGAGAGTGACAAGAATCAAAATCTCATAAAGTGATCAATCAGATCCATGTCCCATGTTTGATATTATAAATAAGTAGATTGATGGATCATGTTTAATCTCAAAAAAAGGAAGATCAATGGCCCACATTTGATCATACATTCAAGATCAATGGTGTGAGTAAAATCAATACTTTAAAGAGCCCAGATCAAAAGTGATGATGTTACATGCAATGAAAGAATTAAGTGATGGAGATTATTTTTGAAGTACATAGAGATCCCATGGAGCTACCAAGTGTCCTGATCTTAGGATCTCAAAAAAATATCAATAGCCTACAATGAAGTCAAGGCTAAGAAGACTTCTTAAGAGATAAATGGTGCAAATTAATCAAGTTTCAAGATTACACGAGGCAATGACATCTGTCCAAAAGTGACAAATGGTCACATTTTGAATAAATGAATAGTGTGAAATGGTAGTTTCACATAGGAAAAACACATCATACTAGAAGATATTTTGGACTCAAGCATGAAAAACTTATAAATGTACAATCCAAATGCAATCTAAGTCATCAAATTTCACATTTTGAACTTGCTTACCATTATATCTTTATGTAAACCTCCAAAAAAACCTAGAGTGTACATAGTACACTAATTAGCTCTAGATTCACTGTAATTGAGTTAAAAGAGTTAGATGATTGTCTACAATTAGATAATTTGATTGAGATTATAGAAATGGTGACTCATAAACATGTTTAAAAATAAGAATTTGAGTTATATTTGACATCAGATACTGAAGGTCATGTGTTTAAAGACAGAGTCTATAGTTAATGCTTTAAACATAAGGGATAATAATTGTTCTAAATTGTTCTAGATAATTGAAAACTATCTAGTTATCATTATAGAAGAAGAGAATATTATTTTAGTAATGAGACTATACGACAACATTGTAGCCATCAAGATGATCAGACTTCACTATGTAGCTTTAAAATCAAAGGTACTTCATTACATTGATATCCTTGGTCCCATATTTAAGGAAGGTAAAATAGACAAGGGCATGTTAATTAATGAACATAATCAGAGGATAGTTTATTACATTTCCATAATTGCCTTTGAGTCTTATTACAAACTACCTAATCCCCAAATTGACCTAACCTTAATTAATTCATGGGTTAATCAACCCAACATGATAGACACCCTACCTATGTGGTTAGAATTTGGCAACTAGGCTATTGTGGACCCTATTAAGAACATCCCAATAATTTAGTTTAGATATGGAGTTAGGATGGTAATGATAATGTTTAAAAAATTATATGGGTGTGCAACTACAACATATGTAAAGCCAATGTTAGTGCCGATGGTTTGTTTCATCATTGAGAAGGTGATAGTTCCCCCATTATGTGAGATAATTAACATCTCCTTGAGTAGACAAATATATTTAATTAGGCATTGGATGAATACTAAGTTTTACATGATGTCTTATTTTTTAGATGCCCTATGTGTAACCATAAAGATTCCTAATTAGAGAGAATGGTCTCCAAGTGGTACTCAAACTATCTCCCAATACTATTCTAAGTTGCACATCTATAAGTATAGATACCATATTCAATTTATTTGTCACTATGTATACCCTACACTAAGTGAATCTATAACTGGTATCCCTATTGAAAGAGTTAACACTCTAATCAAGAAATATGTTGAATAAATGGGAGACATATGGATATACACTAATTGTACTATTATGAGGATTGAAGGAACTCAAAATTTTATACTCAAGTTATCAGTCCATGTTTCTAATAAACTAGTAGAACAAGAGGTGGCCTTTGCAAAAATAAGAGAAAAGGTCTCTTGCATAGCTTTCCATTGACAATTAGCAAGACAATTTTTAGACAATAGAATCATATTAAGCTACATCAAAACATAGGCTATCTTTCAACCTACATAAGGATGATCTTAGGCAATGGGACCCTTATGGTAAGGTAAAAGAGTATTTAAGGATCAAGGGTATTTTTAATGTACCATATGAGCATGAGCCCAGTTCATTTGACCTCATTTTCATTAAAACATCCTCATATTTTAAAGTAACTATAAGATTAAAGGAGCACAATATAAGACCTAAGTCCAGATTGAATATGGACCAAAAAATAAGAGATAAATGGAAATTAAGCCCAAGGTAGTATCATTTGATTGGTGTTGGTTATTCTAAGTTGATTTTAGTATAAGTACAAATAGAACATGGACCAGAAGAGAGGATGCTTGATGAAATTTCTTCAAGTTCATCAGCTCCTAAATCATCTAAGGCAATAGAGCAAGAGCTACATCAAGAGGAGGTGCATATGATATCCCTAGATCCTAATGAGTCTATTGAGGATGAATTGAAGATTTTAACTATGGATTATGAGATACATTAAGATAAAGAGCAAATGAGTGTTGAAAAAATTAAGCAAGAGTATGATAAAGGGAATTCTTTAAACTTGGTTCCTATGTACAATCCAAAGAGAAAACTTGAGACTCCCAATTTTATAAATAAAAAGAGACCAAGGGTAACCACCACTCCTCTTTTGAGTGAATTTAACTTGTTTAACAAGGAAAACATATTATGTGGTCCACCTATCCCTGAGTGGTTAATTTATGAGGCAAGAATATAAAATCTTACCACTATTCACCATCCATGGGCAATGGTGAAAGCTAAAAATATCCCTCAAACAAAAATTGAAACCCTAGATCAATGTTCTACAAGAGGAAGAACCAAGGAGATTGGCTACTCCAAGTCAGCTAGCATCCCAATCACAAGTAGAGGTCCCAGTTCCATATGTGACCCAATATTTAATAAGAGTTAGATTTGATCCAGAGACTGCTAGTTTGCAAAGAGTGATTAAGAAAATAGTTAGGAAACATGGTAAAGAAATCGTATTCCAAAATTAGAGTGCTTGAATAATTTAACTTGGGAGAAAGGATAGAGACCTAGTGAGGATCCAATCTTTGAAGAAGATGTCTTGGAGTTGGCTCAAGCATAATTAGAATAGTTTCAATGTTATTAAAGGTATAAGGCAACAAAAGAAGAATATAGAGGAGTAATATATTTTATTAGTGATAGGGGATATTATCAATAAGTTTAAATCACTTATTAATGACACATTCAACTTCCTAAATCTATAAGTTCCAAGCATGACATGGTAAACAAGAAGCATTCCATGGCTATGCAACAGATCAATAAATGATAGGATTTAACTTATAAGGTGAAGGAATTGATCAATGTATTGATGGATGATCAAATTACTAATTTTAAAATAGTCATCTTAGCATATCTAAACATGGCTATGATTATCTTATTAGAGAATATAAAAGATATGAACAAATGGTCCAATGACATGGAGGGACTTTTGAATGATTTCAAGCAATTGGAGAACTAGATGATGCATATATTGGGGAGTTTAATCAAAGAACCAACTACCCTATATCCCATTGGATTAATAATTGATGAGGATTTAAAATACAAGTCTAATAAATTTATTCAAGAAGTGAAGAGAAAAATCCAAGGCAAATAACAAAAGAATCTTGGACATGATCCTATCGATAGAGGATAAAATAAGTGATGTTGGAAGCATCAAGGAGGCCTTACATAGAGATAACAAAGAAATCAAGGATTTGGTAGATCAATAATAATAAATTTTCATGGAGCCCATCATCAACCTCAAATTTATTGATGATCAATATGATAAAGTAATGAAGATCCGTGAGCAAAGATAAAGGACTACAACAACAGGAACTTCTCACAGTCAAATTTGTTGACTTAAGTATTTTTTTTTAATATCAAAACATGTATATCATTTAAAAATATAATATTCCATTTTGTAAAATCATGTGTTTCTTATAAATTGCATTGGTTATAGGTCAATCCATTTTTTAATGTGTCTAATTCTAGAATATTATAAAAGGACAATTATCCTTGACACTTGTTCAATTATCACTAGATATGACTGATCAACATACCTCAAAGTCTTCTATAAAAGGGATATTTTTTTTGTAAAAAAGAGGGGGTAGTTATAGAGAAAAAACTACTTTGTAAATTTGGAGCAAATTAATGCAAGGTAATTCTGCAACGATTATCTCTTATTTGTTTGTGTAGTTTGTTATCATGGCTGCTTCCTCAACTAATTGTTTTTATGGTTAGATGTGAATAGTTTTATGGATTCTAAATGTGCATATTTGAATTTAGAGTTGCCAATTTGTTTTTATGCTAGATTAATTAAAATATATTATATTCATTTCATTTTCCTTTTTTTTCTTACAAATGTGCTAATGCAATTTTCTTGTGGAAGTAAATCTTTAAATTAAATCTATTTTCTTATTTGTATTATTTCAACTATCCTTAGACATTTTCCTAGTATACGATAGGATCTATATTTTTGGATATTTCATGTCATATATTTGTTTGAGTGCATGTTTAGATTAAATTTAAGCTTTGTCATAATGTCTGGATTGAATATTAGTAACATCTTTTTTCACTGCCCTACCATTTCTTTTACTCATTTTCTAATCATTTTATTGTAAATATACATGCTATAGTAGAGTTTAGACTTTAGGTTTTGATAATAATTCATTAAGATTAGTTTAGATTACTTTCATGTTCACAATTAGGATTTAACACCATAGTTTCTCCCAAAATCCATTTGCATTTTCATTTTTGAAATAGTCATTAGTTTTGCCACAACACCAAAAATATCAAGAATAGCAAAACCAACAACTCATGCAATGGACTATTTGAATCCATAAATGGGAAGTGTTTATTAAACATTATTGAAACCATGTGATACACTTTTAGTCATCAACATGTATGGTAATTGGTGCTAGAAGGAGGGCCTTAAGCTTAAGCTTTATGAATTTGAAGTGTCTTAGCTAATTTTAGTGATTTTGTTTTCAAAGATTAGTTGGTTCTTTGCATATTTATGTTTTTATTAGCTCAATTTCATAAATATCATTGATATTCATGGTTTTATACCAATCTTTAATATTTTTAGCTAAAGATGGTTATTCTTTGAATATTTATGATAAAGTGTTACAAAGGTGGTGTAAGCTTTATAAATCTGATGTGTTTAAGGTTAGTGATAGAAATTTTGTTCAAATTTTGGTTGATTCTTTGAAAATTTAGGTTTACTTAAACTTAGAAATTTAAAAACCACTCATACTCACAATATTGAAGATATATTTGAGCTAATTCAGTTAAAGATAATTGTTCTTTGAAAATAATCGAATGAATTTATGAAAAATTTGCTTAACGTATAAATTTGATCATTTTTATTTACAAAGACAAGGTTGATATGTCATATTTTGAACATGATTTATAATTAAAAATCTAGAATCTCCAAGGATAATAACTAGGTTGAGCTTTGATACAATATTACCTCTTCTTTCTTTGGAGATTCATAGGAAAGCAAGAGCAGATAAAATTAAGTGTGGGGTTTCTAAATCTCAACCTACTTCTCCTACTCTTGGTTCTCTTGTGTTCAACCATTATCAAGGCATGGCATGGTTAGGTGGATATTTCATCAATGTGTCTAGTCAGGTACATGATTTACCTAAAAATCTTGAGAAGTATTTGCCTTATGTTAGTCTTATATGTGTGGTTACTGCTAAAAAACATATCAAGTCATTTAAGGCTTCATTGAGATTATTAAATGTTGTTCATGAAGATGTTACTTGTATATTATTTCCTTTTACTTTCAAAGATATAGCATATTATTGATTTGTAAACCTTATTGAGAATTACATTACCAGTTGGAATGATTTCAATGGTATTTTCATTGAAAATTTTGGGAAGATCATCAGTCCTTGGGTCCTTTATCAACAATTCACTACTGTGAAAAGATATTCTAGTGAAACCATTAGAGATTTTAATGCCAGGTTCAAAAATATTATTATCAAAACTATAGATCCCTATAGACCTAATGAAGCTTTAGCTTTAGATATTTATAAGGATGCTTTAGATCTAATCACTTTTATATTTTTGAAAAGATTTGTTGGAGTTATAAAAACATTGGCCTTAGCCTATGCTGAAGCTATGAAAATAAGTGATCAAATACAAACCTAGGATCAATTATCATATGTTATTACTCACATTAATCCTAATTTCCTTAAATTCAATGTCATTCTAAATGCTAATCATAACATGCCTAATTTGAATCAAACACCTATTTTAAGCCAATTACCTTTGATTCATGCTCATCCTAGTCAAACCTTATGATTCTTAAATAACCCTAAAAGTGGATATCATCCATAAGATCAAAGAGGTATGGTTCCAACATCTAGTAGTAGTACTCAGTTTAATAATTTAGAGGCACCAAAGAATGAAAATAACTCCATATTAGAAATGGTTCAAAAATTGATCACTAATTTTCTTCAGTTGCAAAGACAAGTAGGTAATGTTGGGGAAAGCTCTAGCATAAATTATTCCTATCAAAGGTTAAAAAACCTATAAATATGTTTTAGAATAAAAATAACAAAAATAATAATAATAATGAGTCATCTACTAATAAAAATATTCCTAAAATAAACATATATGATGTAGATTTAACTAAATATTTTAGATTTTATAACACTTCAAAGCATGGTGAATTAGATTGTATAGAATTTTTTAATTCTTTTGAGTTATTTCAAGATGATTTGGATACATTTAAAGGTGGACATAATAAATATAATGCTACAAGTACACCTGATTATTTAAAGGCATATAAATCTATTGATACAACTCTTATGGTGGAGACCTTTAACTTTACATTCCAAGATGAGAATGAACCTGAGGATACTCCTAAGGAGATTCATGATTTTCAACAGTATCTAAAGAAGACTTATCCACTAAGGAATAGAGAGTAGAAGCAACAATTGATAATTTTAACTCTACCAAACAACTTTAATACTCCTCCTAATCCTTAAAAAGACAACAATCCTAAACCTCCAAATGGAAGTAACTATAGAATAATGTTGATTCATCTATTTATTCTACTAAGAGTGGATATAATATAGTTGACAATATGAAAAAGATTAAATCTAATATCACTTTACATGAATTGAATCAAATAGATAAATAAAAATACTTTTTTCTTGAATCTTTATCCAAAAGACCACTAAATCATAGAAAACTACAAATGCCAATGTATTAATATACAAGAACAAAGTAGATGTTCCACCTTTATTACTAAAAATTATTTGTTAAATTCATGTTCCTCTAAAAATATCATGCCATAAGGTATTTGTAAAAATCTTGGTCTAATTCCAATTAAGTCTGATAGAGTAGTTACTCAATTAGACAAATCTATAGTTAAAGTAATTGGTAAATTGTTGAATGTTCATATGCAACTTACTTTGGATTCAAGGATACAAAAATTTATAGATATTCAAGTGGTGGACATTCCAGATGTTTATGGAATGATAATAAGTAGAGATTGGACTAAGTATTAAAATGGATACATGTCAACTAACTGTTCTCATATGTGTCTACCATGGAAGGGAGTTCTAAATCAAATTTAGATTGAAAAGGAGTAAAAAATGAAACACATGATCACTGAATACAATACACCAAATGAAAGGGTCAACATGGTCAATTATAATTTAGAATTTTACACTCCTGATACTCCTTAGGTATGTAACTCTAAAGACTCTCATATTATGCTTGGACTATAAAATTATATTTTGATGGTGCTAGATGTAAATCTGGATTTGGAGTAGGAATTGTTCTAATCAATCCCATCGAGAAGTAATTTAATACTTCTTATAGAATTTAATTTTATTTCACTAATAATTTGGTAGAGTATGAAGCTTTAATCTTAGGATTATAATTTGTTATCAAACATAAGGTCAAAGGACTACTAGTGTATAGTTATTTTAAACTAGTAGTCAATCAAGTTAGAAGTAAGTACCAATGTAAATTATCTTATCTTAAGAAGTACAAGTTTAGAGTGTGGGGCTTGATTGAGTACACTAATGACTTTAATATTTTTTCAATTCCTAGAGAAGATAACAAGCTTACTAATGAACTAGCCTTAGCTGTAACTAATCTTATGCCAAACCAAGATTCTCAAATCCTTATCATTTAATTGGTCCCATGACCCTCAGTTCCAGACAATGTCAATCATTTGTAAGTATTTAGTGATGATTAATAGATTATTTATTTCATGAACAACTCATAATTATTTGAGTCTCATATCCTTGATGAGGTCAATGAGAATTCTCTTGATGGAAAGAAATTTGATGATAAGATTATTCAATTGAAAGACAAAAAAAATCCTAAAGGCATAATTGCCTTATAAAGACTATTTGATCAAGACAAGCTAGCTAAAAATGTTAAAGTTCCCAAAGTGAATGGAAAAGATTATAATGTTGTTGATCTAGTCAAGGTCAACCTCAGCTAGTAAATAGTGGTACAACTTATACAAATGAAGAGTCTATAAAGGCTAAAGAGTTTATAACTAGATACAAAGATGTTATAGCATGGTCTTATGAAGACTTGAAGATCTTTGATCTTAGAGTCATTACCCATACCATTTAATTAAAAGAAGATTACAAACCTTTTAGACAAAAGTAAAGACCTGTCAATCCTATTTTAGAGCCATTAATTTATAAAGAGGTCAAGAAGCTATTAGATGAAAAAATGTCATTTCCTATTAGACATTCTACCTAGGTAGCTAACTTAGTACTAGTTATAAAGAAGAATGGAAAAATTAGATTATATATTGACTTTATAAATTTGAATAAATATTCAAAAAAGGATAATTATACTTTACCTTAACTTGACCAAGTTATTCAAATTATTAGTGTTTATACTATGATGTCTTTCTTAGATGGTTTTTCAGGTTATAATCAACTACTTATGAACAAGGAAGATAGAATTATTACTACATTCACAATAACATGGGGCACTTTTTCTTACAAAAGAATGCCTTTCAGACTAATAATTGTAGGAGAAAAATTTCAAAGAGTTATGGACCGTGCCTTTTAAGGTCTCATAGGTAAGTGAATTATTGTATAAATGGATGATCTAATAGTGTTTTCTAAAAATAGGGAAGACCATATTATGTATTTACAATAGGTATTTGAACATTGCAAAAGGTATGGAATTTACCTTAATCCTAAGAAAATAATTATTTGTGTTACAAAAGTTAATTTAATAGTACATGTTATAACCAAAGATGAGATTTATATATATATTGATAGATTCAATTCCATATCCAAAATATAACCCCTTAATAATAGAAAAGAATTAAAGTTTTTCTTTGAGAAAATTAATTTTGTAAGAAAGTTCATTTCTAGTTTTGCAAAAATTGTGAAGCCACTTTGTGACATGTTGAAGAAGGATGCAAGGTCATATGGAATGAATAAACAAGTAAATAATTTAAGGACATTAAAGAAGAAATAAAACAGTCACTGGTGTTGATAAGTCCTGATTTCACAAAAGATTTTTATCTTTATTATTTTAATTTTACACATACTATAGCTATTGTTTTAACTCAAAAAATAGATAAATGTGATCACACAATTTCATTTATGAGAATTAATTTTAATAATGTTGAGTTAAACTATTATCTAATTGATAAACAAGCATTTTCCTTAGTTAAGGCAATTAAAAATTTTATACACTATATTCTTAGGAATAAAGTGCATACAATATTGGTAGACCCTACCACTAAACATATGCTTAGTCAATGTGAATTGGGTGAGATAAGAGGTAAATGGATGTCTATACTCTAAGAGTATGATGTTTAAATAAAAAATATCAAGTTACTATGGTGTCAATGATTGATTCAAATAATTATTAATATTAATCCTAAAGTGAATGTCATGCAGGTTGATCAACAACAATTCCAACCAAATGATTGGTATGATATAATTATTCATCTTTTAATCAATGGTTCTTGACCTAAAAGATTTATTAGAGATCAAAGGAGAGCTTTGAGGCTCAAGGCAACACATTTTTTTTATCAAGGATGGGGTACTCTTTACGAATAAATATGAAGGTATATACTTGAGGTGTGTTTCAAAACAAGACATAGCTAAGATCTTGATTACTTTTCTTGATAATCTTGGAAGTGAACACACTTCTAGAAAGACAAATCATAAAATATTAAGGCTAGGATATTATTGGATCACCATCTTCAAGGATGCACATAAGCATGTCAAAGAATGACATCAATGTCAAATCTTCAATACTAACAAACCAAAAGCAGATATGCCATTGAAGCCTATTATGATTGACAAAGCTTTTGTGCAATGGGGATTGGAATTTATAGGGGTCATTAACCCTAAATATTTAGATGGGCACAAATATGTTCTTATTGCTACTGATTACTACAGTAGGTGGATAGAAGTAGTAACAACTAAATAGTGTAGAACTAAAGATGTAATCAAGTTCTTGGAAGATAACATTTGCATAATATTTGGGACACAAGTGTCATTAGTTTATGATAATGGATAAACCTTCATATATATATAAATATCTGAGTGGGCCTATGATAACAACATAATTCTTAAGTTCTCATCAAATCATTACCCTCAAGGTAATGGAGTCTCAGAATCAACAAACAAGAATTTGATGAAAGCCATTGAAAAAATTTTAGTACAGAAATCAATAACATGGTATAAATTTCTTAAATATTATCTTTGGTTAGATATAACTAGAGTGAAGCAAGATTTTAAATCATCACCATTCTTATTAGTATATGGTTAAGAACCTATATTTTCAATTAGTTTCAAGATGCTAACCGACAAGTTCATGCAAGAGTATATGAAATAAGATCAAGAATATGCAAATTCAAGGTTGGTTGACATCATAAAAATGAAGGATGTAATGGAAGAATCATTTTACAAATTTAGAAAACATCAAACCATAGTCAAAAGATAGTTTGATAAGCATTCAAAGATCTAGGTGTTTAGGGAGGGAGACCTAGTTCTCTTATGGGATAAAGCCTCAGAACAAAAAGGAAAACATGGAAAATTCACTCCTTTTTGGATTGGTCCTTATCAAATTGATTAAAGATTGGGAGACAACACCTTTAATCTCAAATACTTGTAGGAATTAGAATTCACTTTTCCAACTAATGGGTAATACCTCAAACACGACTTCTCTGTTGTACCTCCCCTACTCTTCATGGAGTAACTTTTAATACTAATTAGAGTTAGTATAGGTAGTCTTAGATTAGTTTCATTTCATGTTACTTGTTTTTAAATAGTGTTTGTATATATTTATTTACTTACTGTTTATTTTTTTATTGTCTATTTTGTTTGTTGTGTGTTTGTTTTCTTTTATTTTATTCCCTACTTTCAATAAGTATTTTCAATATTGTTTTCAAGCTCCAATCCATAATAAAATATAAAAATAACTTCTCAAATAAAGAATGCAAGTATGAATCTAGGACATTGGTTGATCATGGATTCTATAAATCAGAACTTAATGTTATGATTTTGAGAAATTGGTGAGGATTGATATCTAGGTTAATTGTTCCTTAAAATCTTAAACCTTGTTTTGATAAAAGTTTAGTTCTATTAAGGATTTAATATGTTAAGTGAAATTTTGAATCATTAGAATAAATTCATGTTAGCACTTAAATAATAATATTGTCTAGGATGAAGTTTATAACCAAAGATGATTGTCTGAAAGTCAAACATTTGAAAAAATCCTAAAACTTGGTTAATTCTTGTTCCCAACATTTGTTGAAAGTTAAATATATCTAAAAAATACAAAAACAAGAGATTTATTGAAAATATGAAAAATTTATAAGCAAAGATGATTCTAATAACCTCCACTAGGGGTATAGATGCCTGGCTGGCAGTGGAGAAAGCTGAGTGGAGCCAAAGGTATCTCTATCGAGGCTATGGATGCTTGGCTAGTAGTAGAACAATGCCCAAGCCTTCCCTTTTTAGAAATCATGATTCATAATGAATATCTAAATATGCTACAAGTCAATGTTAATGATTAAGATCATGAAATATGGAAGTTGTTCTCTTAATCCCATGATAATCAATGAATGAATCAAAGCACACACACAACATGACTGAGTTTTAATGTTTGAGCCTAATTCTACATTTGTAAGACATATTCTAATCATGAATTGATTTTAATGATGGCATTGATCATGTGGAATGAATAGTTTGGTTATTGGTTTAAACTAGGAGTATCCGAGTTCTAACATTTTGTAATGTTTCCCCTAAAATTTTCCATTTGTTGAGGTCAACATACCCCTAATTCTAAAAAATGAGGGCCCTTGTTCAATTTTTCAAATTGCGTTAGAAGTTATGAATTCAAGTTGAACCAAATGCATTATTTGAATATCATGGTTCTCATCTGGATTAATTGACATGTTTACGTATAATCCTTGTTTGACTTCATCCAATGTTTCTAATGTTTGATTCTTATGTTTCCATGTTGTATGTTTAATGGAGTTCCATTTGAATAAACAATGTTCAGTGTTTTATACTTTAATGACAATTTGACCCTTTTATCCCTTGGTATTTAATCAATTAACTGGATCTATGTTAAAAAAAGTGTTAAAAACCTTAGTCTAAATGTTTTATCTTAAGTTCCTTTTGAAATGGGTTCAAATTTATTCAAGATCCTTTTTTAAATGGCTTCAAATTTACATGGGAATATTTTATTGTATTTTAAACCTAGTTTAAACTTTAGTATAGTATCTAATCATGTTTATTAATATGACTAAAACCTTAGTCTAAAATTTTATCCTAAGTTATTTATACTCTCAAACCCTTACCTTACTTATTTCATTGTTCACAGGAACAAATTAAATACGAATATGCCAAGTATTATAATCTTTGGAGCTTAAAGCAAAGATCAATGATCTACGGGTAAAGATGGACTCAATATGTCAAAGTAATTTATCAGTGGTGCACATTAATAATGTATTGGAGATCCAAAGGTGAGTGAAGAATCAAAGAATCAAAGGATTTTAAAATCAAATATGACAGTGATAAGTATCACAATCTTGATAAAGTAGTAACATATCTAACAATGAGTGAAGGTCAACAAGTCAACTATGCTGAGAATGACAAGTGTCATAATCATGGCAAGTGATTAAGAAAATCAATGTCCCATGCTTGATCTTATGAATAAGCATATTGATGGAGCACATGTTATCGCATAAAGGGAGGATCAGTGGCCCATATTTGATCATACATTCAAGATCAATAGTGCAAGTGGAGTCAAAAATTCAAAGAGCCTAGATCGAGCATGATGATTCAACATGGCATGAAAGTATTAAGTGGTGGAAATTTTTTGTAATGTATATAGAGAGCCCACATATTTGCCAAGTGTCTCAATCTTAGGAGCTCAAAAAGAAGATCAACAACCCACAATAAAGTCAAGGCTAGGAAGACTTCTTAAGAAATAAACTATGTAAATTAATTGAGATTCAAGATTGCACAAGATAATGAAATGTGTCTAACAATGATAAATAATCACATTTTGAAAAAATAAACAAAATAACACGGTAGTGCCACATAGGTAGAACACGTCATACTAGAAGATCTTGTGGACCCAAGCATGTGGAAGGTATAAATGTGCAATACAAATGCAATCTAAGCCATAAAATCTCACATTTATAACTTACTTGCCATTAGAGCTATATGTAAACCTCTAAAAAACCCTAGAGTGTACAAAGTGCCCCAATTATCTCTAGATTCAATATAATTGAGTTGAGAGAGTTAGATTGTTGTTTGCAATTGGATAATTTGATCATTATTATAAAAATGGTTACTCATAAACATATTTCAAAGCAAGAAGTTGAGCTATATTTGACATCAAATACCGAAAGTCACGTTTTCAAAGACATGGAGTTTGTAACTGCTACTTTAAACATAGGGGATAATAACTATTTTTAATTATTCTAGACAATTAAAAACTAGTTAGTTATTACAAAGGAAGAAGAGAAGATTATCTCAATAAAGAGACTATACAATGGCATTGTAGCCATCCAGATGACTAGACTCCACTATATAATTATAAAAACAAAGGTGCTTCACTACATTGATATCTTTGGTCCCATTTTTAAGGAATCTAAAATAGATAAGGAAGGTTAATTAATAAACATAATTAGAGGAAAGTTTCTTACATTTCATCAATTGCCTTGAGTATTATTAAAAACTACCCAATCCCTAGATTGATGTAACCTCAATTAATTCATAGACTAACCAACATAACATGATGGATAACCTAGCTGTGTGGTTAGAATTTGGCAACCAAGTTATCATGGATCCTACTAAAAAAATCCCAATAAGTCAGTTTAGACCTAGAGTCAGGATGGTAATGATAATGTTGAAAAAAATGTATGGATGTGCAACTATAGCATATGTAGAGCCAATGTGAGTGCTAATGGTGTATTTCATCATTGAAAAGGTGATAGTTCCCTCATTGGGTGAGATAATTAGCATCTCCTTGAGTATACAAATATATAAAATTAGACATAAGAAGAAGACTGAGTTTTACATGATGTCCTATATTTTAGATTCCCTATGTACAACCACAAATATTCCTAATTAGAAAGAAATGTCTCCAAGTGGTTGTCAGACCATCTTCCAATACTATTACAAGTTGCACATCTATAAGTATATATACCACATTTAATTTATTTATGACTATGTTTAACCTCCACTAAGTGAAGTTATAACAAGTATCCATATGGATATAGTTAGCCCTCTAATCAAAAAATTTGTTTAAGCAATGGGAGACATATGGTTATACCCTAACTTTATTGTTATGAGGATTAAAGGAACTCAAAATTCTCTTGTCAAGTTGTTAGTGCATGTACCTGATAAAATAGTAGAATAAGACGTGGCCTATTAGTTGTTCCATGGTATATATGGCCTTTGCAAAACTAAGATAAAATGTTTCCTACATAGCTCTCCAGTGATAATTGACAAGACAATATTTAGATAGTGGGATCATATTGAGGCTGCATCAAAACATAAGTTGTCTTTCAACCTATAAATGGATGATCTTAGGCAATGAGACCATTATGGTAGGGTAAAAGAGAATTTAAGGATAAAGGATATTTTGAATGTACCATATGAACATGAACCTAGTTTATTTAACTTCATATACATTAAAGCATCCTCATATTTTGAAGTAACTAGAATATTGAAGGAGCACAACATAAGACCTAAGTCTAGATTGAATAGGGACTAGAAAATAGAAGATAGATGGTAATTAGGCCCAAGGTAGTATCATTTGATTGGTGTCAGTTCTTATAAGTTACTCTTATCAGAAATAAAAATAGAACATGGATCGAAAGAGAGGAAGCTTGATGAAATTGCTTCAATTTCATCAGCTCTTGAATCCTCTAAGCT
Source organism: Torreya grandis (assembly GCA_037957365.1). NCBI lineage: Eukaryota > Viridiplantae > Streptophyta > Pinopsida > Cupressales > Taxaceae > Torreya > Torreya grandis. The sequence goes on from JARHVA010001027.1 coordinate 2,944,997, forward strand.
AGCAGAGAAAGAGCTACCTTATGAGGAGGTGCATATGATATCCCTAGATCCTAATGAATATATTAAAGATAAATTGAATATGATATCCATAGATTAAGAGACAGACTCAGATAAAGAAGAAGCAAGTGTTGATAAAACTAAATAACAGCAGGATAAAGGGAAATCTTTAGACTTGATTCCTATTAACACTCCAAAGAGAAAAGCCAAACTACCATTATTCTAAAGACAAAAAAACCAAGGGTAACCATCACTCTTCCTTTGAATGAATTTAACTTGTTTAGAGAGGAAAACATATTATATGGTCCACCTATCCCTAAGTGACTCATTTATGAGCCAAGGATAGAAAATCTTCCCACTATTGACCATCCATGGGCAATGGTGAAAGATACTAAAATATATCTATAGAAAGAATTGAAACCTTGGATCATTGCTCTACAAGAGGAAGAAACAAAGAGATATGCTACTCCAAGTCATCCAATAACCCAACCATAAGTAAAGGCCCTAATTCCACATGTGATCCAATGTTCAATTGGATTGAGATTTGATCTAGAGACTATTGGTTTGCAAAGAGTGACTAAGAAAATAGTTAGGCAGGGTGGTGAAGAAATCATATATCAAAAGTAGAGACCTTGACTAATTTGACCCAACAACAAAGACAAAGACCTAGTGAGGATCTAATCTTTGAAGAATATGTTTTGGAGTTGGCTCAAGCACAATCATAATAGTTACAAGCTACTATCAAAGGGCTAAAATAACAAAAGAATAATTTAGAGAAATATATCCTATCAGTGCCAAGGGATGTTGTCAATAAGTTTAAATCAATAATTTATGACACATTCAACTTCCTGAAATCTATAAGGTTTAAGAAAGACATGGTGAATAAGCAACATTTTATGGCTGTGCAATAGATCAATCAATGGCAGGCTTCAAGTCATAAGGTGATGGAATTTATCAATGTATTTATGGATGATCAAATTCTTGAGTTTAAAATAGTTAGCTTAGCACACCTAAACATGGTTATGATTGTCTTTTCAAAGAATATAAATGATATGAACAAATGGTCCAAGGGTATGAACGGACTTTTGAATGATTTTAAGTAATTAGAGAACCATATGATACATATATTAGGGATCTTGGTCAATGACACAACTGCCCTCAGTCCCATTAGATTAAAAATTGATGAAGAGTTCAAATATAGGGCTAATCAATTCATGCAAAAAGTGAAGAGCAAAAGCCAAGGCAAAACAGGGGCAGATAACAAAAGAATCTTGGACATGATCCAATCTGTAGAGATGAAAATTGGTAATGCTAGGAGCATCAAAGAGGCATTAAATAGAGCTGGCAAAGACATCAAGGATTTGCTAGATCAAGAAGATTTTTTTTATGTAACCCGTCATCAACCTCAAGCTGATTTATGATCAATATGACAAAGCAATAAAGATCTGGGAGTAAAGACAAAGGACTATAACAACATGAGCTTCTTAAAGTCAAATTTATTGATTTAAGTATATTTTTTTTGTAACAAAACATGTATATCATTTGAAAATAGAATATTCCAATTTTGTAAAAGCATGTGCATTTTTTAAAGCATATTGTTTATTTGTTATCCATTTTTTAAAGTATTTGATTCTAGAATGTTGTAAGAGGATAACTATCCTTGACACTTATTCAATTATTATTTGATATGACTGACCAACATACCTCAAAGTCTTATATAAAATGGGAATTGTCATTTGTAAAAAAGAGGGGGGAATTTTATATAAAAACTACTAAAATTTGGAGCAAATTAATGCAAGCAAGGGAATTATGTAAAGATTGTCTCGTATTTGTTTGAGTATTTTGTTATCATGGCTACTTCCTCGACTAACTAGTTTGATGTTTAGATGTGAATGGTTTTTATGGATTCTAAATATACATGTTTGAATGCAGAGTTGTCAATTCTTTCTTATGCTATATTGATTGAAATATCTTAGATTCATTTCATTTTCCTTACTTTTCTTGTAAATGTGCTAATGCAATTTACTTGTGGAAGTAAATATTTAAATTGAATCTAGTTTCTTATTTGCATTGTTTCAACTATCCTTAGATATTTTCCTAATATATGATAGGGTATTTGTTGTTGGTTATTTTATGTCATTTATTGGTTTGAGTGCTTTTTTGGATAAAATTTAAGCTTTGTCTTAATGTCTAGATTGAAGATCAACAATATCTTTCTTCTCTACCCTACCCTTCCTTTTGCTCATTTTTAATCAAATCATTGTAGTTTAGCTTTCATTGTAAACATACTTGATAGATTAGAAATTAGACTTTAGGTTTTGATCATAATTTATTAAGCTTAGTTTAGATTACTTTCATGTTCACAAGTGGGATTTAACACCACAATTGCTCCCAACAACCATTTTCATTTTCATTTGTGAAACAGTCATTAGCTTTGTCGATACTCCACCAAATATATCAATAATATCAAAACCAACAAATCATGTAATGGAATCTTTGAATTAAAAAATGATAAGTGTTTCTTAAACACTATTGAAACCTTGTGATGCATTATTAGTCACCAACACTTAGACCAATCATGCTTTCCCCTACCTATTCTTTTGTGTTGTTTTAATATAATTACCAATTTTGATATTGATTATAAACTAAAAAATATTCATACATTTTAAATGAATATTTCAAAGGCAGTTCCACATGATCAACATCAGCATCAGCATTAGTAACTTCTTTTATGGGCCAATATCTCAATGCATGTCAACATATGGTTTCACCTATTTGATATTTCCTTAAAACTTCTTTTAATTTCTCCCTCTCTTATTATATCCCCATTTTTTTCCATTTCATTCTTATTTGTTATTACATGGGATTCCCCTTGAATTCAGATTCTATTATTGGTTCATAGAGAAGCATTGTTGTAACTAGTTTAACTATAATTTTTGTTTTTTGGGTGGGTCCACAAGTTGCCTTTTCAACATAGGTACATCCCCTTTTTGAATGAATGCATGTAAGTAGTCAAGAGGATAGTTAGGTATCAATTTGGCTCCCTATGCTATGAACTTCAAAATGATGTCAGTCTTGTATCGTTTGTATAGGGCTTTATCTAAAGGGAGTTTGAATTCTATGATTCAAATCAAAATTTAAAAAAAAAAAAACCCAACTAATGATAGATGAAAGGGGATTGGTTTAGAATAGAATTGGCCTAAATAGGGGTAGTATCAGTCCATTAAAATATCCCAAAGAGGGTGGTATTGGTCTAAACAAATTGGCCCAAATATGGGTGGAAAAAATAGAAATGGGCCCTAAGAAAGGTAGCATAAAATAGAAATGGGCCATAAGAAGGACAACACATACTTGATATGATTTCAAATGGAAGAAAGGATGGATGGCATGACATCATCATTCCCAACCGATAGGTATGGGATATTGAATGGAAAGATAAGAAATGATTTTGAAATGACATGTGATGGGCTTAGGATAATTAGATGGGGTCGAATGAGATAAGATTTGGCATTATTCTAATTATTTGGCATTGAAGCTAACTTTGGTAAAAGTTAACTTGAGTTGGCATTAAACTTATAACTTGGTTCAATATGAACTTGATCGTAATTGGTATGGTTGGATTCACAATAGGTAAGTGGGTTCAAAATGAACCCTAACTTGGCATGGTTTTTGAATGGAATTGGTGTCAAAAGTGACCTAATGTGAAAAATTCAATTCCAAACTAGATTTGGGTCCAAATGGACCTGATTTGAATGGTTTTCAATTGGAAAGTAGAATGGTACCAAATGAGAATATGACGTGAAGTTTTTGGAACACTTGACCTCAAATGGTTAGGAAAAATCTAGAACAATCCTAAAACTTAGAGTGTAGGCTAAAACTAGAAAATCTAAGTCCAAAAATTTTTGGTACTATACAAAAGAAGATAATGAGACCATGGTTGGTCTCAATTGTGAAATCAAAATAAGGTTAAATGGTTTAGGAACTTAGATCATAGGCTAATGTAAGAAAATATAAGTTTGAATTTAGAAGAAAATGGGAAGCATAATGACACACAATAGAAAATAAATTCAAATAATCCAAGAACTTAGGGAATAGGTTAGTGTAAGAAAACCTAAGTTTAAAATTGAAAATAAAATGGGAAACATAATGGTATCAAGTGAGACAAAGGCTACTCTTTCAAATTATAGACGTAATGTTGTGAGAAATGGTTGTGTCAAATGGTAATGCAAAGATAATAACACCTCAATGTGTAAATATATGGTAAGGTGTAAACTATAGGAATAAGAATCACACTTAGGTAAGGCTCTAAAATCAAATTAAAATCCAATCTAAGTGATGTGACCTAAACACAAAGAGTAAAACACTCAAGCCTAAGTGATAGGAAAGACTCAAGTGCAAATTAATTGTCCTTAGATTGAATACTTGAAACTGAACTTTGAATTTGGTTTGAGAGGCATCAAAAATTTCATTGACTACTTCTCCTTCTTCCTTACTACAAACTATTTTATTTTTCCCTTTTTCAAGCTATTGCTCTCTCTTTCTTCCTTTGCTATGGATTATTGCTCAGTTATAGGTTGTTGCTTTCTCTTTCTTTCCTTACTATGGACTGCTGCTCTATAATAGGCTATTGCTCTCTCTTTCTTTCCTTACCTATGGACTACTCTATTTTTCCCTTTTTATTGCTATAAATTCTATAAGCTACTACTACTATATTGAATCTCTTCTGATGTTGCACATTCTCATCTTCCCCTTCTCCTGCATTCATTTTCCACCTACCTACTTTCTTACCCACTCCATATATTTTTGACCAAAACAAAATGGGCTCCAAATTTGAAAATTAAAAGAACAACATTTAATTTTGTTGGTGGCTACATATTTCATTTTTTAGAGCTGGCTGGGTTAGGTAAGAATAAAAAATCATATTTTAACACTCCCCCTTATTTTTGACCTTCCTACAATGGTTAATTAGACTCTTCTCAATCTTTAAAACCTCTTTATAACTTCTTTTTAACTTACCAAATGCTTCTGCATCCTTTTTATGCATGTTCAAAGATTCATAGCTTAATTTTATAGCTCTGCTAATGGAGTCTATAGTTTTTATAATGGATTCCATAGTTTTTAGATGGAGTCCATATTTTTTCTAATGGAGTCCATAGATTTGTTGTAGGAGTCCATAGTTCTGTTGATAGAGTCCGTAGATTTTATGATGGAGTCCATAGTTTTTCTGTAGGAGTCCATAGTTTTGCTAATGTAGTTTATAGATATACTGATGGAGTCCATGGAGTTGTTGGAGTCCATAGACATACTAATGGAGTTTGTAGTTTTTCTGTAGGGGTTCGTAGCTAGATTGTTTGAGTCCATAGCTCTATTGTAAGATTTTGAGTCCGTAGCTCTGTTGTATGATGTTTGGTCTTGTTGTAGTCAAATACATTAGGCTTCCCACTAGAGTCTTATATCATGTGGGGTCTACTTTGCTACTGCTATCATCTTTGCACAACTTAAGACTTATCTCCATTAGAGTGAACACAAGCTTATTGTCTAACATCTTGAACCTCTCTAAAATATCCTTTGCATACTTAGATTAGAATATGAATATGCCTTCATCTATTTGTTTGACTTCTATCCTGAGAAAGTACTTTAAGAAGCCCAAATCGGTCATTTTAAATTCATTTTTCATGGTTGTTTTGAAATCTTCAATGGACTGATTTGCATTGCTGGTGAATATTAGATCATCCACATACAATACAATAATCAACATACCTTCCTTGCATGATTTGATGTATAGTGTGGGCTCACTTGTACTCTTTATAAAACTATTGATCAATAAGTATGAGCCTATATGGTTGTACCATGCTCTTGGGGCTCAATTGAGCCCATACAATGCCTTTTTTAGCCTATACACTTTGTTATCAAGTTTGAGAATCTCATATCTAGGTGGATATCCCATGTAGACCTCTTCTTCTAGCACTCTCAAGAATGCCAACTTCACATCCATTTGATGCACCTTCCACATGTGTTTGAAAGCCATGGTTATGAATATCCTTATAATTTTTAGCCTTGTTACAGGTGCAAATGTTTCATTGTAGTCACATCTAGGCTTTTGATTGTAGCCTTTCACCACTAGCCTTTCCTTATGTCTCTCTATCTTGCCTTTGGGAGTAGTTTTTGTCTTGTATACCCAATTAACTCTTATGACCTATTTTCCTTTTGGTAGGTCAACTAACTCCCATGTGTTGTTTCTCTCTATGGCATGCATCTCTTCATCCATAGCCTCACACCGCTTGCTATCCTTGACTACTTATTCAAAATAAATTGGATCAGTTGATAGAAAGAGTGCATAATCCATAGTTTCATCCTCATTTTGCTCATACCTTGACTACTCATAGACTTATTTCAAGATTATTGTCCTTACTTGATGTTAACTTGAGTTGGAGGAGGATGTTGACTCATGAACAACTCATTGACCTCCTTGATGGCTACTGCCACTAGGTGAATCAACCCTTTGAGAAATAGGGGTCCACATTGGTGCATTAGTGGCTGTACCACCTGCTATTTTAGATTCAATGAAGGGTCCACTAGCCCTTGTTTCAACATGCTCTTCTCCTTGTCTCTCTTCCCAAGCTTCATTCTCAATAAATTAAACATCATGGCTAATTTTGAGATCTTTGGTGATGGGATTATATAGTCAGTATGCCTTTTATTTCTCACTATACCCTATGAAAATACACTTCTCACATTTTTCATCCCATTTTGTTCTTCTTTTCTTGGGAACATGTGCATGTGCTACATAACCAAACACCCTAAGGTGTTCAATAATTGGCTTCTGATTGATCCATGCTTCTTGAGGGATTACATCCCTTACACTCTTCGTTAGACAAATGTTTAACAAGTACATGGTTATTTCTATATCCTCATCCCAAAAATCATTAGGCAAACCTTTTGTCTTTGCCATGCTCCTTACCATCTCTTCGATGGTCTTATTCTTCCTCTCGGCCACACCATTTTGCTGCAGTGTATACCTGGCTATAAATTACTTTTTTATGCCATTATCCTTGCAAAAATTCATGAATTCATTAGAGATATACTCTCCCCCTCTATCTATCCTTAAAATCTTGATGTAATGACCAATTTGTTTCTCTACTATGGCCTTGAAATGTTTGAAGGTCTCAAATATTTCTGATTTGTTCTTCAAGAAGTACACCCATATCTTTTGGCTATAGTCATCTATGAATGTCATGAAATAGAAATTATTAGATAGGGATGGGGTCTTCATTGGACCAAAAAAATTGAATGGATCAGCTCTAATGGAGCTCTACCTCTCCATGTTTTACCCATAGGAAATGCACTCCTATGTTGTTTCCCCAATATGCATCCTTCACACACCTTGTTTGATTATTCTATAAGGGGAAACCCCTTCACCATGTGCTTCTTATGAAGAAGTTTCAGCCATCCAAATCTCAAATTTTCATACCTAAGATGCCAAAGAGTAGGTTCATCTAACATCATTGTTTTGAATGCTGCTACGAGCTCACATTGCATTCTCAATGGAAACATCCAATTACTTTTCATCTTAACTATTATTATCTTTCTATTTCAACCAATCCTATCAAAGATGGTGCACTCACCATTCTCAAATATAACCTTGTATCCATTTTTCATAAGGTACCCTATGATGATAAGGTTGTGTTTCAACCTAGGTACATAGTAAACATCATGAATTTGCCTTTTGTCACCTTGCTTGGTGCAGACTGAAATGCTGCCCTTACCCATGATGAGAACCTTATCATTATTTTCCATCTTTACCTTTGGTTTTATTGTCTTATCTATGTGGATGAACATCTCTTTGTTCCCACTCATGTGGTTGATTCAACCACTATCCAAATACCATGTCTCCTTACCACTTTGTTCAACAATGTTGCATGTTATAAACGAGCTTCCTCCTTTCTCATTCCTATTAGGTTCAGCCTCTTGTGTAAGAGTGAAATTAGAATTCTACATATTCATTTCATACTCCTTCTTTCTATACTCACTAGAATAATGACCATACCTCTTGCAATAGTAACACTTGATGTTAGATTTATCATACATTTGTGTAGAACCACCTCTAGAAGTGTTGCTACTCCTTCCTCTTCCTCTTCCATGTGATTCTTGATGGCCTTGTCTTTCCCCTTCTTGACTACTACAAGTTCTTCCTCTACCTTTATTATTTGATTCTCTCTCCCTTCCTTTCATATTCACATTTGTCTTGAATGCTTGCTCATGGGAGGAGGTGGCTTACCTATTCAATCTTTGTTCATGGGTTTACAAAGAACCCATTAACTCATCAACCGTCATTTGCCTCAAATCCTTTGATTCTTCTATATAAACCACTATAGGGTCCAGTCTAATTGGAAGGCTCCTCAACACCTTCTCAATGATCCTATACTCTTCAAGGGTATCACCACATGTCTTCATTTGATTTACTATATTCATAATCCTTGTGAGGAAGTCATTAATAGACTCATCATTTTTAGGGTTTCAAAATCTCTTCTTAAGAGCTGCAACTTGACATGTTTCACCTTGTCACTCCCTTGATATGCATTTTGCAAGATATCACATGCTTGCTTGGAATGAATAGCTACTGATATCCTAGGAAAGATTGAGTCAGCCAAAGTCATTTATATGTAGTTGAGTATTTTGGCATATTTTCTCCTATTTTCCTTTAGCACATTCTTTTGTGCTTGATTCAAGGCATTCAAGGTTGTCATGTCTGCAACCTCATTGTACCCATCTTCAATCAACTCCCATAACTCTTGAGAGTTGAATATAGTTTTCATCTTGATGCTCCACACATCATAATTTTTTCCATCAAACATGGGGGGTTACTTCTAAGACCCTAAACTTCCTACTGCTATGTCTGAATGCACTCACAACCTAGCTCTAATACCAGTTGTTGGAGAAAAATGTAGCACTATTGGCTATGTAGGAGAGAGAGAATAGCAAAAATATATAGGCCTATTTAGATAGCAAATAGATAATATAAGTTGAAACAAAATAAGGGAGAGAATGAAGGAATACATTCTAAACTTGCATATATTTATATATCTAAAGAACATACAATTATTGCTATTAAAAATAATATACAAAAAAACATCAAAACTTTCCTTTACTACTCCTTGCTTACTATGGACTGCTCTATTTTCCCCTTTTTCAATCTATTGTTCTCTCTTTCTTCCTTTGCTATGGACTATTGCTCTATTACAGGCTACTGCTCTCTCTCTTTCTTTCCTCACTAAGAACTGCTACTCTGTAATAGGCTACTACTCTCTCTTTCTTTCCTTAGCTACGGACTGCTCTATTTTTTCCTTTTTTCTACTACAAATTCTACAAGATACTATTGTTATGTTAAATCTCTTATGTTGTTGCACATTTTCCTCTTCCCCTTTTACTACATTCATTTTCCACCTACCTACTTTATTACCTACTCCGTAAATTTTCTTGCCAAAACAAAATGAGCTCCAAATTTTAAAATTGAGAGAACAACATTTAATTTTATTGGTGGCTACATATTTCATGTTTTAGAGCTAGTTGGGTTAGGTAGAAATTAAAAAAAAATTATTTTAACAAAAATAAAAACAAGGAATGATTTCATGAATACCAGTGTTAATTTTGATATTAAGCATCTATTTTAGAAATGACCAAAAAATAATAAATTTGTAGGATGAATTTGTGATTTACCCCAATGATTTTGCAAACCAGATCTTCAAATTTGTAAATACATAGAGTAGAGTCCAAACAAAGGTAATTTTATGATTTTATAAGATAATTTCATGGTTTTTGACAAAATTTTCTCTAATCAGATCTTTGAATCTTTAAATATGCAAAGGGTGAATTCATAAATTTATAGTCAATCACAAACACATCAAAATTAGTGGAACAAATATGAAAACAAGTCAATTAATGAACTTTTTTCAATTGTTTATGAGTGCTAAATTACTCCTAAGATTTATGTGGGGTGTATGGTCCTATCGAGCATGCCAAAATGTAGAGTAGGATTAGAAAACAAGTTAGTTTATGCGTTTAAGACATAAAACAAATGATAAAGCATAAAGAATTAGCATGTTAGGCCTAATCCCTCTAGGGGCGTGGATCAATGGAGTCAAGAAACATAGACAAGAAAACATGGACAATGCCTTCCCCAAGTGGATTTCCTCCAAGATTGGTCCATTAAATGTGTTTGTGCTCAAATTTAGTGCTCCAAATATTTGTCAATGTGGTAGAAAAAGTGTCTTGAACATATATCCTTACATCAATGGCTTTGATAGATGAGTGAAGCTCTCTAGAGATATTTTTCATAGTTTTTATACACCAAAAAGAGATTAACGGTTATGGTCATGGCCCATATATTTACAGTTTTCCAAAATGAAGAAATTGATTTATGGGCCTCCATCTCAAGATCAAGATGGAGGAACACAAATCCATTACACTTTGGAGGTATAAGCAATACATGTAACAATAAATATTTGGAATAATAGAGCATTAATAAGGCATGGGTAGCCTTAATCATGATATTTATCTCCATTAATGATTTTTGGATGACACCCCTATGATGATGTCATAGGTGATTTCATAGCACATATATTTTGAATTATGGATTTCAAATAATAGATATTCAATAAATTTTCATGGATTTTTCACTTAAGCTCTTAATATGATTGGCTTTGATTAATGATTTTACTTAGTATTTTTGAAATTATTTGGAAATCAATCACTTGTTTAATCAGAATGGTTGAAAATGTCAATTTAAATAATCAGAAGTTGACTAGAGTTGAATTAGAGTATGGTGTCAATTGTGTACATGGTAATACCCCAATTTGGGAAGTATAGATGTGTATTGGCACATGGTGTGATGTGTGTGGATGAATCAAAGGATTTTAGTGGTATATAACTTCATTTTAATTGGTTGTAATTTGAATTGAAGTGAATTACAAGAGGATGATGATTCTTTAAAATGTATTTCACTAATTAGGGATACATGGATGTGAATCGATACCTGCATGCAATGTGTGTGAACATTTTCAAAACGTTTTGGTGATTTTGGTCTAATTTATGTGAGTCATTCAAACTTGAAATTTTGTCATGATAGTGATAAGAATTTGAGGTCTACACCCCTCAACTATGCATGGAAATTTTGAGGATTTTTGTCAAATTTTTTGGGTCAGGGTCCATGATATATTATTTGATTAGGAATTAAGATGCTAAGGACAACATGTTGACTATGATAGGAGGTAAAATCATAGTGTCTCCATAAAAATTAACTCCATAGGAAAAATGAATGGTTGTAGAAACCCTCATTCAAAGTGCCATAATAAATTGGATGACATGGTGTGTCAATTTGGAAGAAGGTATAAAGAAGTGTTTGATCACCTTGGCTAATGCTCAAAAATAATATGATATGTGTGTGTGTGTGTGTGTGTGTGTGTGTGTGTGTGTGTGTGTGTGTGTGTGTGTGTGTGTGTGTGTGTGTGTGTGTGTGTGTGTGTGTGTGTGTGTGTGTGTGTGTGTGTGTGTGTGTGTGTGTGTGTGTGTGTGTGTGTGTGTGTGCGCGTGTGTGTGTGTGTGTGCGTGCCTATTGAGAAACAATTGAGGACATAGTGAAAATTTTCATAAATCATTTTAGGGCCAGAGTGGACAAAAGCCTCATAAAACTTGAGGATAAGGAATAGTATAAGGAAGAATTATTAGGACCACTACGAGGAGAAAATCAAGTCAAAAGTGTTAAATATAAAGAGCATGTGAATAAATTACATGCAACATTAGAAGATGAAGCCACTTATTTTTCTTATTCTCTCAATTCACCCCTATGGACTCAAGATAGGAATAATGATATTGAGGATATGGAAAAACAACTAAGTGTTGTATCTACTAGTTTTGGGTCTCTACATATTCCCCTTAAAGCAAAAATAGCTCAACTGATATATCTACATGAACAATGTAAGGAGAAACAAGGTAAATGAATATCAAGCTATGAGGACATGGAATATTATGGCACTTCCCTAAGCACCCAGATGGAGACAATGTAATTTCAAATAAAGGAGCAAGAATCACACTTGCACATATTAGAAAACTCTCTAACTCCAAACAACATAGTGATGGAAACCAAAAAAATGTAGCCACCAAAAATCACATCGTAGAAGCTCATAAAATAATTTTGAATTTAAATTTTTTTACTAAGGAACTAATGAATAAATACAAGAAATATCTACCCAAATAAAAGTATCCATCTTCTAGTCACACAATTTTTCAAAACAATAATTTTCATAAGCTAGGTAGACTACATTGGTACATGTCAATACTTTATAGTTATCTCAAGGATGAGACAGTGATATAAAATTTAGGAAAATTTTGGTAGTATCATTAATCAACTAAGAACCAAACTTTAGTTTATGCAAATTCATGGCCTTTATCATAGAAACGACATACTTCTCTAAGTCGACGAAATATAAGCGTCTACCGACTAAGACACGTGGTAAGGAATCAACCCTTTTGGTAAGAAAGGATGACCTGATTGAAGAAAAGTTACATATCTCACTGATAGATGTGACCATTAAATTATAATGTATCTAATATTTTTTACATTGTTATATTGTATTAGATTTAATATAACATAGAGAGTTTATGTGCAATAGTGCAGAGTATTAGGAGCTTCAAAAGTAAAGTAACATTTGTAATAGCATAAGGCAATATGGTGTAAAGATATAACAAAAAAATCTATTTGAAAATTATTATATAAATATAAATAAAGAGAATTTAGATTATGAATTATTGTGTACTATGTACTAAATCCTATGAATGAGAACACTTGTTTTCTTTTATGAATGTATGAGATAACTATTTTTAACAAATACTAACCCCTAAATCACATTTGTTCTAGCTAAAGTTAACTTAATCAACATAAACCATTTGTAGACAATAAATTAAGATTTGATGTTAATGTCTGTCGATACTTAGTACTACAAAATTATTAAGGATTTTTCCATCTTGCTCTCTTTCATTCCCTTTACCGTCTAGCTTGGGATCTTTCTTTCCTTTTTTGCCTACTAACTAGAATTTATCCATTTTCTTCTTCTTTTCAAATTCTGGAGCTAGGTAAAACCTTGAGATAAATAGCCATAGTTGTGGCACTTCAAACACTATAAAGGAAGGTTTTCACAGCCTATAGATTGTTCAAACATTTCACCCTTTGGAGATTTCAATCAAACTCTTATTGGAAGAGGTTCACTAACATCCATTTGAACACAAATTTTGGCATAAGCAATATGCCTCTTATTGAATGTTTCAAAATAAATATAAATCATCTCCCTGAGGGATTTACTCATACTTTAAAATAATAGATTTCACCCATAATTAAATAGTTTTACCCATATTGGATCTACCTTCAAATCCTCTTGTGAAGAATTGATGTTGGGACACATGGTATCATGAAAATCCATAATCTACCAAAAAACTAAGGACCCTATTCAAATACACTGGCATTGAAACAATTAGGGAAGCAAATCATGGCCTACATAGGCATGTGTATCTATTATGATAGTTTCCTACAACAACCTGCCAATAGTTCTATGATGATTTTTTGTGTTTGCTTGCTCTGAAATTTAGATTAATTTCATTTTTGCTCCTTTGGATTTTAATTTCCTTTAATCCTATTATAATTTAGTATACCATGGTGTGATTTAAAATCTAATTGATGGAATTTCATCACATGTGAACATTATTATGCTTTAATTTCATTTAGTTTCATTTCTAAAATGCTTTATAGGATGGCACTAGAAACAACCAAATATTTTTTTCACTCTTGGGGGCATTAAGAGGATGGTGTATCTCCATGAATATCTTGAGAGTTATCTTAGAACCATCAGGTATTCTCTATAAAATATACCCCAAAATTTATGTACAACTTATCATATTAAATGGTGTGAGGTAAATAAAACATAGTTGTGTGAGTGAAGGAAAGGATCCAACACTTGTGAATACTTTGTGTGGACTCTGTTTGATACAAGAGCTTAAAATGATGGCATGTTGGGGTAGTTAATGGTTAAAGGCCTTGCATATTTAACAATTTTGCATAAATTTTTATGTTAACCCTAGATGGTCAATGGGAATATGTTGTAATATTTCCCAATATATAGATAATTTTTGTGAGAGCCTATTGGACAGCTTGAGTTTTGAAAGGTTAAAAACATTGTTATGTATTTTTTATGTATGTCGAAGAGATGAAAGAATGTTTATTCTCCCTGAGAAGAAACACATTGAATATTTTTGGAAGAGAGGACATGTGCCCACAAATGGGGATCAACATTATTTCTTGTCTCATTTTCTCTCCAATGATTGGCTTCATCATACTCACTATTCTTTTTGTTTCATTTGTGGTTTGTAGAACATAAATTTTGTTAGGGAATTTTTTTATGTAAGGATATACATAAACAAATTATAGATCATTGGTGTTAGTGCAGTGTTATTAATCCCTATCAGTTGACTATTTCCCTGATACTCACTTCTAGCTTACTAGGGGATTTTCAACAATTATTCTCTAGTGTTGTTAATTAGGACATGGTTTTTTTACCTCTAAATAAAATCATAAGATATACTTAAAATTAAAACTATGATTATAAATTGAAACAATTAATGAAAATAACAAATTCCATACAACCAAATGAGTTAAAACTTAAAGCATACATTGATTAATATATGAGGAAAGAAGATGAAAAGGACAAGGGTAATTGGAGGTTGACATTTTCCATTATTAATGTAGTCAGGATTAGCTTCCATCAATTTTTATTTTCTCTATTTATGTTTGTAGTGTGCACATGTTTCCATTTTTAAAGCATTTGGATGAATTATGTTTCTTTTGAGAGGGGAGAATGAGGCAAAAGTGACCTTCATCATGGAGCCTAGGATGCTCATGTGGTGGACAAACTTTTACTGGATAACAAGTGACATGTTTTAGAATGCACAAGTGTAAACTAAA
>JARHVA010001027.1:2965000-3077500 GCA_037957365.1 Torreya grandis
TAAAGTGAGTCCATTGATGTACTTCAACACCTTGTGTTGCTATGTCAAGTTCTAACACAAATATGAAGTGTAGTCATAAAATTCATTGGCATACTCTTCAATTGAAAGCTCTTTATACTTGTGCAACCGTTAGAACTTTATGTATTCATCATCGTAGTTCTTGAGAGGTCAATATTCATCCTTAAAGTCATTAAAAATACTTCCAAGTCTCAATAAGCTCATAGTCTCATCAGTGCTATGCATTAAAGGTTTCCCACTAGTGGGACACTGAGATGGACATCTTCGACACTACGAAGGTGATCTTCTCTGAATCAATGAATTGATTGATCAAGAAGTATGCCTCAAGTTATTGAATGTAGATACCTAATGTTATGGCATTTCTTTTGACTTCTAACATTTCAATCCCTAGATCGACTTGCACTTTAAAAGGGTTTTGATGTTGAGATAATAGATGTGCACATCATGTGGAAGGAATGGTTTGTGGACTAAGTTTTACTATGAGTTTACAAAACTAACCAAATATTTCATTGCGTTGTTCCTCAAATGCATCCCAAATAATCTTGTGGACATCTAGAGATGCCTCAAAGAAATTTTTTTGGGCATCATCCATCTTGCTCTTGCTATGAAGTTCTTTTGGATAATCTAAAATAGAACCAAATAACAATCCTTCTTTCTCACATTGTACTTATGTGTTTACAAGAATATGAATGCTTTTGCTCTGATACAAATGATCAGCACCATGGGGCCTAGGGTGTCAGTATGGTGGGAAATCTTGTAATTAGTAGCATGTAAAAAGTTATAGAATGTGCAAGGGTAAACTAAATAGAAGTAAATAGGCACACATTTGAATGTTGAAGTATTTGTGAAATAATGTAACTTTCATTTAGTATTCAAAATATGGTAAATTAAAGATGTATACGAGATTCAATAAGACTAGAAAATGAAAGTTCTTATGATCATAAGAAGAATGCTACAATCGATTTTAATTAAACTAAAAAATAATGTAAAGGTACAGATATATATAAATGCTAAATACTCTGTGCATGCTAACAATCTACTATCTAGCCTATGTGATATTTCTAGTCTCCACCCCCTTATGGGTGGAATGGTTATAATATATTCATCATTACACTAAGGTAGTTAAAAAATATGACACATAAGAGGCAATGGTTGGTCTTCTTATAAGTATGACAATTGGAATTCCAGCGATGTAGTTTAGTTGACAAGTTCTTTGACACGGCACAAACATAGAAAGTGCCACTTGGCATGCCACACAACAACATGGCGTTGACACATGGATGTTCTTGCACGGAGAAAGGGACCCGCATGATAGTCTGCACAACGTTGCAATAGCACAGAGATACCATGAGGCTTGCACAAGTGATGTGTGATACCACAAGGTGATGCATAAGATGTGAAGTACAAAAGTTGCATGCACATTGTCTAAGTTATGCACAACATGTTGTAGAATGTTGTTGAATCGTTTGGATATGTAAAATTTCAGGTGTGCCATAAGATGTCGCAAGTGCAGGGAACTCAAAGTCCTTGTGAGGACTATGCAGACCCATACAGGCACTTGTAGAAACCATACAGTGGATATACTTCAATTTTAGTTTGCGTTCTCCTTATGAAGGGTATGTACATATGTATAATCTATCTATTCTGGATTAAACTTTGTATGCAATTTTCGATCGGTTACTTAAAAGAATAGCATATCTGTGAGATAAATGTAATGCTGTGTAAGCTTCAAGTTTGTAATGCACACCAAAATCTTAAAAGGTAGTGGATGGTGATGTGTGGCCGTATCATCCAGTTCCGCTGATAAGATTATTGGGAAAAAAAAAAAAAAAACAAACAAACAAATTGACGAGCAATGCAATGATGATGTATGGGGCTGTGCCGGCCAGTTTCGGACTACTCTGCACCCTGTAATTTTGTATTATATTTCTCCATATCATAAGGACCTTAGTTTTAGTCTTTACCCTGTGCTAGTAATGGCTTTAAAATTCAGCTGTTTTACTAAGGGATTTCCTCAAAGTTTAAATAACTAGGAGAAAAAAATGATGATTGGCAAGAGAGGAGTACTTTGCCTTTGGTTAATCCTAGGAATTTATAGCTCTCTGCAATTAAAGCTACAAGGTTGGAAGGAGGACAGTTTGAGTAGAGATGATTTTCCTCCAAACTTTATATTTGGTGCAGGCAATTCTGCTTACCAGGTATAATCAATTGCCCTTACTATTTCTCTCTTCTGCATTGCTTCTATTATTATTTTTGGGGTGGATATTTTCAGGTTGAAGGTGCAGCAGCACTTGACGGCCGTAAACCTAGCATTTGGGACACATATACTCATTCAGGTTACTCCATCTCTTCTCTCCTGGGTAGATTGGGAATGTAGTCGACACCCTTTATTTTCTCAGCAAAAATGTACTCGAATATAATGCATCAATTGTACCATTAGTTCGAACAACTATGGGTGTTTAGAAAAAATTTATATATATGATTTTAAGAACATAATCATCCGCTCCAGTTATTCGAGGCTATTCTCCTAATGATAATTGTTAGATTTTGTTTGCTTCATATAGCGCATAGGAAGCGTTTTGATGGCTCTTTTGTCTATTCTAAGTTAAGTGTAGTTTTACAGTTCACTAGCATTTTTTGTTATCTATGGATAGTAGTATTCTCTCTTTCTCTCTCTCCCTATATATATATATATATATGGTTGAATAAACTAAATTTTAAGGGCTCACTTAAATACCCATTTACAGGGAAAATGCAAGATGGAAGTACAGGTGATTTTTCGGCAGACCAATATCATCATTATAAAGTAATCTCAATTCCTACACTTTGTTTGATAGGTCCAGGTAATATTAGATTGCTTATATGCTATGAGACTTTCTTCACTACAAACATTTTTCCAGGAGGATGTCCGTCTGATGTTTAAAATGGGGCTAGATGCATACAGATTTTCCATCTCATGGTCTCGACTGATACCTGGTACTGCCAACGACTATTTCCTATCTAACTATAAAAAACAATGGCACTTTTGATTTATCTACTACAAAACTCTTCTTTAATGAGAGGAAAAGAACAATAATCTTGTATGTAATCACTCATCTAACTTTCTGGATGAAATCTGTAGATGCAAAGGGTGCCATCAATCCCAAGGGATTGGAATACTACAATAATCTCATCAATGAACTCATCCTCCATAGTAATTAACTTTTCTTTAATGGTCACTTGGAAGGAGACTATGCGCCATTCATTAATTGTCACAACGTTAAAATGAAAGGAAATTATATTAATGTCTAGAAATGATGAAAGTAGTCAATGGAAGTGGAAAGTAAATAGACAATATTAGGGCCAAAGAAATCCTTTGAAACTGAAGAACTCTTTAAAAAACTAAACTGAAAAAGATGATGTAAAACCCAGAAACTTGTAGATTGTTCTCCAAAGCAAGGATTACAGTTGGAAATTTTGCAGGTATCGAACTACATGTTACCCTATATCACTTCGATTTGCCTCAGAGTTTGGAAGATGCCTATAGAGGATGGCTCAGTCCCCAAATAATGTAATCTCTCTATCTATAATTAATGCTGGACATTGTAACGAGTTGTGAGCTATAACAAATATAAAAAATACAAAATTCAGTATCCTAAAACGTGGCTTTGGTAATTTATGAAACTATTCTTGTCAGTGCACACTACTTATCATATGCCTAACAGTTTTTGATTGGCATGTTGTTAAACAGAGAAGATTTCAGAGCCTTTGCAGAAGTTTGATTCAGAGAATTTGGGGACAGAGTGAAGTACTGGACAACTTTCAATGAACCAAATGGATTTCCCCAGTTAAGTCATGACATTGGTTGGAGGCCACCTGAACGCTGTTCTTATCCATTTGGACGCTTTGGCAACTGCAGTGCAGGAGACTCTACGGTGGAACCATACATTGTTGGCCATCATATTTTGTTATCACATGCCGAAACATTCAAACTCTAAAGAGAGAACTTTCAGGTTATATACATTTTCAATAGTACAACATTTATCCCTATCAGTTGAGTAGTTCATTGATGCTCACATCTGAAGTGCATGAGAACTCTTCCTTTAGCTAACCCCTGAATCATCTAATTCGAAAAGGGCCTTAGGTAAAAGGGCCTTAAGTTGTGGACCTAAGGAGGTCCAGAAGTAAGCATCAGCGAATCACTCAACCGACATTAGCTTTAGGGCATGATAATATGGTTTTTCTGCAGACCAAGCAAAAGGGTTTTATCAGCATGGTAATTAATGCAATGCGGATTCTGCCACTGACAACCTCGTCAAAGGACATAGCTGCAACTCAAAGGACTTTTGATTTTCAAAATGGTTGGTAAGTGTCTACTGAGCTGAAATTAGAGAATGCTTGTGGAAGACCTATTATAGAAGTTTTACATCTATAAAAATCTGATTATTAATGTTTGTGAGAGTTTACATGTCATCCTGAGATGACCTCCCTGAGTAGTCTATATCATATTGACATTTTTCCTCATATCTTTTGGTAATAATCATAATGTAGGGGAAACCACTTTGCATTCAAGCGCTTTAAAATATTTTTCAGTAGAGGACAGGAGTAGGGGAGAGGAACGGCGAATGTAATCTACTGTTTTTGGCTTCTCATCTTCTAGCCTCTATAATATTTTTATTTGAGTAGAATTTATTATCTTTTTTCCCCATGCCCAACAGGTTCATAGATCCCCTTTTTTGGGGGACTACCCTTCAAACATGAAGAAGATTGCAGGTTCCAGATTGCCTACTTTCACCAAACAACAATCTGAAAAGCTAAGGGGATCTTTCGATTTTATTGGATTGAATCATTACAGCAGCTACTATGTCTCTGACTTATCTCATTGTTGGGTTGCTGCCGAAAGAGTTTATATTAGAGATTTAGGCTCAAAACTCACAGGTACATAGTAACTTTTGAAACATATTATAGAGCTTGAAACATTGATAAGGCATTTTAGATATTAACGTATGCATAATTTTGTCTGTGCAAAGCACTGCAAGACGGTATCCCTATTGGGAAGGTAAGCCAAAAATTTATTCTTTATCTCTGGTTGCAGTCAAATTCTTATATGTAATATGAAACGTTTAGATGGAAGAAGAGATCTTATTATGTCATTGGCAGATAGCACCATCTGGACTTACAGTTGTTCCATGGGGATTGCAAGCATTATTGGAATATTTCAAGCAACACTATGCCAATCCACCCATACTAATCTATGAAAATGGTACTTCCTTCTCGTGCCATGTTATGTTTCCTTGAACAATCAATTGTGTACTAGTGGGTACTCAATTATATGTTAGACGCTATTCACTGAGAATCATGATGTCAGTTCTAAGCACTTCCCAGTGGATATCATCGGGTCATGCATCGGTATTATAGACATTATGGATGATATTCACGATTTTCCTAAGTTCCCATATGTAACCTTGCTTCCTTCTGATTCAAGTTATCATCAATCTCTCGTAACTCCAGCCTACGTACTCTAGAATTCATTCTTTTAGTTATTTGTACCTCAAATTATCTTGACTCCTAAACCTTTGTACTTGGGGGATTTATCCTCTTGGCTATTTGTATGTGAAATTATCTCCCGTTAGTGAGTTTGAAAATTTACCCGTTATTTCCCTTAGTAAGTTTGAAAAATTACCCCTTATTTCATTACCTTAATTTTATTTTTTCTCCTTGTTCCGTGAATCCCATTACCATTTAGTGTATCATGTTGGGCTTTAAACTCTAGTTTACCTGCTTCCACCACTCGTAGACATTAATATGATTTCGTTTCATTTGGTTTCTTTCGTGAGATTTTCTAAATTTCTGAGCAGGATATGGCATAAGCTGCAACAACCAAGCTCTTTCTCTCTCGGAGACATTAAATGATAGGCTGAGAATAGAGTATCTCCATGACTATCTAGAGAGTTTGCGTGCAGCTATCAGGTATGCTCCATAAACTATACCCCAAAATTTATGTACAGCTTATTGTTTAAATGGTTTGAGTTATAGTGAGCATGGTACTGTGGATCTAGGAATGGATCCAACACTCGTGGATACTTCGTGTGGACTCTGCTGGACAATATTGAATTTGCCTGTGGTTACAAGATTCGTTATGACCTCTTTTATGTGGATTTCAAAGATAAAGATTTGAGGAGTACCCAAATCTTTCTGCTCATTGGTATACCAGAATTTTGAACAGGAAGAAACACATTGAATATTTATGAAAGAGAAGAGGTGTGTCTCTGCCCATGAATGTGGATCAACTTCCTTATGTTAGAGTTGCAGTCTAACTACTGTAGGAGTATAAGAGTGATAAGAGTCTTAATATAGTCTTCTAACTGTTGTAGGAGTATTTGAGGGATAGGCTGACTTAATAATAAGAAATCAGTTTTTTGTTAACTGTATTGAACTGTCATTTGGTACTCAAGTCATTGACTCATGTGAAATGCTTTAAAATGCTTTTAGTTTAAATATTTGAGTCCTCTATGCAAAGATCACTAAGTTTCATGAGTAAGATCAGTCTTCTGATATTTTCTTCTATAAACAGTCTTGCTGCATTGTGTACTTAGATTCAACAAATCCTGGATCAAAATCTTTCATAGTATCAAAGCTTCCTTGATTTAAGTGAAGCCTTCATCAAGCGGTGTGGTGACCTTGTATTTTTTCACTATCATTTTTGTTTCAACTTTTTTTATGGCTTCAGTGTCATCTACATCAGACACACGTCTGGTAGATAAATTCAATAGAGACTTCTTCAGTCCGTAGAGCTATAAGCTAATCATGATTTTGAAGGAAAATGGACTATGGGGACTCGTAGATGGCTTGGATCTCAAACCCACATATCCTGCTGAAGTAGTACAAAAATGGATTACAAAGGATGAAAAGGCACTATCTGCAATTGTTTTGAATCTAAAAAATTCAATCATAATGCAAGTGAAAAGATCTTCTATGTCAAAGGATGCATATGATAAGCTGAAATCTACATATGCGACAAAGAGCATGACAACAAAAATAACCCTGTAGAGCAAGGAGAAAGATTATTGACACAAGTCAATATAATGAAATAAATGTTAAGACCAACTTAAAGATGCTCAATCTAAAACAGAGGAATAACTGAATATTGTTATCTTGCTGGACAGTCTTATAGAATCTTATGAGCATTAGAATGCGGTTATCTACATAGGCAATATCTTATTGCTGGAGGAGTCAACGATGAATCAATCTGAAGCAGAGGATGGATCTGCTGCCTCTGCTGCAAATACAAAGAAGAAAGTATTTTCTTCAAAATGGGATCTGATGTTCCAAAGCATGCCCAAAGAGGGAGAGTAGACAATTTATACGAGCTTGAGTCAACTGCCAATGATGGGCATGATTTTATTGCACTTGGTACCAAAGTCGATGCTGAGCTTTGGAATTGTAGGCTTGGTCATTTGAATTTCAGAACCATGCAAGAGATGAATACTGGTGCAATGACAATTGATCTCAAGTTTGACAAAAATGCAGAATTAAATCCATGTAAAGCTTGTGCTCTTGGAAAGATGACGAAGACTCCATTTCCAAAATCATCGGAAAATACAGTAGCTGCTGGAATTTTGAAACTCATTCACACTGATATATGCGGCTCAATGTCTATAAACTCTCGTGGGGATGCACGGAAAGTTGCTGTATTTTTTCTGAAGAAGAAATCAGAAATATTTGAAGTTTTCAAAGTTTATCACATGAATGTTGAAAATCAAACTAGAAAGAGGTTAAAGGTTCTTCGAAGCGACAATGGTGGCGAATATGCTTCTAGGGAGTTTCAACAATATTGTGAAGAACATGGAATTTCCACACTGTTCATGGTTCCATTTAATTCTCAACAACATGGAGGGGTGGAAAAGATAGCAAAAGGTGAGTGCAAGAAGTTGATGGGCCAAAAATATTGGCAACTCCAAAACAAATATTTTTAACATTTTAAGTAACACATATTTATTATTTTGAATTTGGCTTGGATATTTTAACCAACATAAATATCCATTTTGGTTTAAAATATATATTCATTTTGTAATTTTAAAATGTCCAATACTTTGTAGAGGTCATAAATTTTAAATATGAACTTGATTTTGTATTCCTAAAATATTTTTACCTTTCAAAAGTTATAAATTTTGCATATGAATTTAAAATTGATGTCTTTTTTTAATTTTATAATTTTTTAGAGACGAATTTTAATATATAATCAAAAAATATTTTTAATAAATCCCATGTGTATTAAAACCTATTTGATTTGTGATATGGTTTCAATTAAGTGTAATTGGATAGATGTAAGTAAATTTAGGGAAAGTTTGGTATATATGAGCACCATACATCATTGATTCATAATCAAATGCCATTATTTCAGGAAAAATGACTAAATTAGGTTCTAATTATGCATTATCTAGTACATGAAGGTAGATTTGAAAAAAATCAAGCATGTTTGAGTACATTTGTCTTGCATGATCAAACAATGTTAATTGAAAAAAATGAATTGATTACGCCTTGATTTGGTGCCATGTTGAGGTAGATTTGTAGAAAATTGGGAATATATGAGAACCATTTTTCATTAATTCATGATTTAATGTCATTATTTTAGAAATTTTGACTAGATTAAGCCCAATTAGGTGTGATCAAATAGATGTAGATAGATTTAGGGAAAATTGGGTATACATGAGCACCATTTGTCACTATTTCATGATCAAATATCATTATTTTAGAGAAAATTATCAAATTAGGTCCCAATTAGGTGTTATCAAGTACGTAAAAGTAAGTTATAGAAATTGGGGATGTTTGAGAACCATTTATCATTATTTTTTGTGATTGGAAATTTAGTTATAGAAATTGGGGATGTTTGAGAACCATTTATCATTATTTTTTGTGATTGGAAATTTAGATGTCATTATTTGAGAAACATTGATCAAATTAGACCCTACTTAGTATATATCATATAGGTATATACTTAAGATATATCATATAGGTATAGGTATATTCAAGGAAAATTCACCATATATGAGCACCACTTGTCAATATTTCATGTTCTAATGTTGTTAACTAAGAAAAATTGACAATATTAGGCCATGATTAGATGTAATCATATAAATGTAGGTATATTTTGGGAAGTTTGGGCATATGTGAGCACTAATTGTCCCTATTTTGTGGTTAAAATATTTTATTTGAGAAGAATTGATTGTAGTAGGCTCCAATTATGTGTTATTATGCATGTTTGAACATCATTTGTCATTATTTCATGACTAAACATTGTTATTTGAGAAAATTTGATCCAATTGTGCCATAATTATACACATACATGTTTGAACATCATTTGTCATTATTTCATGACTAAACATTGCTATTTGAGAAAATTTGATCCAATTGTGCCATAATTGGGTATAATTATATACATTAAGGTTAGATTTGGGGAAAATAGGAATATATGAAAACCTCTTATCATTATTTTATAATCTAATATGGTTGTTTGAGAAAATTTAATTGCATTAGGTCCCCATTAGGTGTGATTAGTGTAAATATTAAAATTATAATGCTAAAACAATGCACTTTTGACTACCCCTTTGACACACTTAACATGTTTTCAATTCTATGGTTTCAAACTACTATTCCTCTAATTATATACATATGACCCTTTATCTTAAGATAACTCTAATACTAAATGTTCCTATTCCTCATTCAATGTTGTTTAGACTCCTTGATTGATTTCTACTTCTAATTTGGCTATCTTTATTCCTCAGATAAAACTACACTTATAGAACAATTTCACAGTTTGATTGTGTTTGAAATCATTGATTTTGTCCCCCTACCCATTAATAGCTAAATTCTTAAATTAAAATTCATTGTAATAGCTCATTCTGCACATTTCATAAGTCCAATTCAAAGAAATCCTAAAATACCCACTACACAAGCATAATTTATACCCATTTGTTCATTAGAGGACAAGAGGCTTCCTTGTTTTTTTTTAATCACTAGAATATCTAACTACAAACTAAAAGGAAAGTATATATTCTTCTTAAATTTGAGTCATTATAGCCCAAGAAGCCCTACACTAGGTTTGAATACAAGAACAAGGTCGCAAGTAATTTGTTCCAACACATAATAACCATATGATTGCACCAGCATATAACATTTCATTAGTATCATACATACATCATTGTATCATGAGAGAAATACATCGAGTTTGATCTCTCTTCAAAGTATTGGTATGTAGACATTGCTCAACATATGGGATGTCGAGGAAATCACAATAACAAACCCTTGTCCATTAACCCACTTTACAGTATTTATTTTCTCATATCATTGAGATAGAGATTTAGTGAAGAAGAAGACACACATTGTCTCATGCATCTAAGAGAAGGCATATGAATATACACATAGCATGTATAGACAAAGACACATCTATCATAATTTACATAGAGGTCAAAACCCTAAAAGATGATATCATGACCTAGAGACATTAATGCAAGCTGGTAAAGTCTAAACATTACAACCTTGTCCAAGGATAACATGGAGCCCTTGATTCACAATAACCTCACATAGTGTCATAGTCAATTTATAGTCATTTTTTGAGTCATGCATACCTGAGTTCGAACTTAGCTAATTATCTTTTAGTGCTTTCCTCTTTTAGAACATTTATAAAAATAATATGTTATAATCAATTTATGTGTGACCATTATATATCTTATGTATTCTAATTTACTTAGTAGTTTTTATTAATTATACTAAACCCCTAATCCAAATTTTTATAAAATTTTTGGTGAACATGTTTATTGTTGAATATTTCAAGACCCTAGCTATTCATGTTGCTAAGGTTTTGTTCCTTATTTTTATTATTTTCAATTATTGTATTAGGGTTTTTAGATTTAGTAAAACAACAATCTTTAAAGTTTTTATTTTACATCTCTTACAATCTAAGAAATTAATTTCTATTTTTCTTAGACAAAGTGTTAGACTAAGTGCTCTCAAAGTTAACTATTCTCAGATTTTAGTTCATAGTAACATAATGTTAGAATCAACTAATAGATTTGATGATACTAACAAAAGAGACTTAACAACATATATTTCAAAGATTATAGATATGCAAGATGTGTTTTTTAATATTGTTAGAGATGAAATAAATAAAAAATATAAAGGCCAATCCTCTAAGACATCTACTGTTATGGGTTCATTTCCTTTCTGTACATAACTAGATACAAATTTTATACCAACATCTATTGTGGCGGAAACATAAGGGTTTTAGTAGATCACTATGACAATCCTTACTAAGTTACTTTTTACATTACTTTTCATTAAAACACATTTTATTCCTAATGTAAAATCCCTTAGACACAATGTTTTAGCTTTACTGACTAAGGTGTTGTAACTGGAACAAGGTGCTTTGAGACCTAATCATACACTTGAATCAAAAATTTATTGCATACTCCATTAGCTCAACATATTTTAGCATATCCTTTTTTATTTTTATTGGAACCTAAGATTATATTATATGATAGAAAAGGTAACCCTTAACAACATTTGAAAGGTTTTCATGTATCATGTTTAGACTCTGCATCCAACATTAGGTTTTTGACCAAGTTTGTTGGACCCCAAATTTTGACTAAGTATTTTCGCTTTTGGTGTGGAACCAACATGACACGAGAGGAGCATGGCATAGGAAGACCATGGCATGAAACTAGCATGGTGTAGGAAGGCCATGGCATGGAACCAGTGTCGTGTGAAAGGAAAAAGTTACAGAAGATAAAAATGTGAGAAGACCCAATCAAAGACTAAACATAACTACAGATAATTTGAGAGAATAGGACTCAGTGCCATAGCAAAAGACTTGGGGAGTGTGAGGGAAGTGGGAAATGTTTGAGAAGTGATTCTTAAGGATAAACTAGACTTTAATCATCACACGAGTTTCACACTAGCCTGCACAAAGAAGGACATTTTATAGCAAGGATATAGCATCAAACAAGAATATAGGGGGCAAAAAGGCCTGGGTCCTTAGGAGAAAACAGATAAATGATTTCCATGACTCATAGTTTATTGAATATCATTGTCCACTCACCTAATTGTTATTAATAATGTAACTACTTGGTCAGGTAAAAACAATTATAAATACCCTTATGTAGAGATGTGTAAGGTGACTGAATATTGATATTATGTAACAAATCCTTATGGTAATAGTAGGATTGTGGAAGTTATAATAATTTTTTGGTGTTATTCTTCAAGTGATTGACAGTTAAAATATTGTGTAATAATGGGTTTTCATTGAGTAATATCTACCTTATAATTGACTATGAGTTTTATAGAATATGTTATTTCCTACTATTTCTTACTCTATTTCTAATTTTCAAGAAAAAGGAGAGAAACAATAGATGAGGGGTGTGTACCTAGTTAAACATTATGCTCATTGATGATCAGACAAAGTGAGATCTCCTTTTTGGTGAGAAAGGACTACTTGCAATAAGACTACACTAAATTAAATTGTTTGTTAGACAAGTATGAAGGGTGGACTGCCTAGAAATGTGCTAGATCCAAGAAGTGAAAGTTCCCTTGGATGGCTATCAATCCACTCCCTTAATGATAAAAATATTCTGACAATATAAATGAAAGGTGATAAATTGGTAAAAATATAAATGCTCATGTAATAAATACATAACGTACGTATTTAGTAGAAATATAACACGATGGGTCAATACCATGCACAAGGGGATCAAGGTTAGGTCTAGAGGATCTAAGTAGGGTCTGTAGATATGTTAAAAATAGAGATAGTGTCTAATTGGGTCTGAAAGGGGAGGAAATAACAATATTTTATTTTCCTTGATAGGTGATCATTGGTGATCAAGCTCACTGATGATGGTTTTTCTAATTAGTGACAGTCAGGTAACCAATGATGGTTTATGTAACTGGTGATGGTTGCAACAACCAATGATGGTTGACTATGTAAGTTTTTAGGGTATTGAGATGGAGTTGTGGGTAGAATGGTAAGTGGGAAAAAGGTTAAATATGGGTTCTGAGGGTGAGGGATAATGTGTAGGTGATCTGATCAAGACAAAAATATTTAATGGAGAAAGGAAATGCTAAAAATAAGAGAAAAATCCCTGTATGATGCAAAGTGGAAGCCAATGACAAGCTAAATGAAATTGGATAGCATAACAGTACTCTAGCCTTCAAAAGTCACATGGATAGAGGTTTGGGATCTTGGATACCTATACAAATAAAATAAGAGAGTCTGGATGTAATTTTTGGATCCACATCTCTTCCAAGAGCCCTCAATTTATAGCCCAAAGTTACCAAGTGAGGAGGAACGAAGTTGCTAAGTTAGTCTAGGATAAATATGATAATCCAAAAAGATGGTAAGTTTTAAGGTGTGCATGGGAAAGTTCCATTTTTCCCGTGCATGTCTTGCCTACAGCTGGAAGTTCTTATTTTTTAAGCTTGGATACTTGACCATCGATGGTCAAGCTAACCATTGACGGTGAGGCTAACCATCGACAGTTGTACCCCCAAGCACAAAATGGTGAAAATGGGTTCTAAGTTGATGTTATAAAATGTTTTAGAAAAGGGTGTCCTAGGTGCATTAATAAGTGTTAAAGTATAAAAAATGTATTTTAAGGGTGAGTTAACGAGGTGAATAGTTAACTAAAGGTTGAGAATAGGTTCAAGGTAGTTCAACATCAAAAACTTGTCGAGGGGATATTTTTGAGTGTCTACATTTTCCCCCTTTTTGTTGTGTGGCTTTAGGTCAATAAGTCATAGAAAAAAAATGAACTATTGACCAGTTAAGGTCTGATTGCCCCAAGTATGGGAGGATCATATTCCCCCTTAAATTAGGAGGTGATGAAGAAAAACTAATCGGGTGGTAGTTTGATAAAAGATAAAATGGAGGTCACAAGGCTAGTGACTAAAAGGTGTAGGTAGTTGAAACACAAATATGCATGCAAAATACGACTAAGTGAGTGAGTCAAAATTGCACAAAGACTAAAGTTGCTAATGTTGATAATAATAAGTTTAGGTTCTAAGAGAAATGATGAGGTAACAGGTCCCCAACATTGGTCATAGTTGATCAGGTCATACATATCAAGTCTCTTAGATAAGGTCATTATTTTCTCAAGTATCAAGGGTAGGAAGTGCTCCCAAGAAAAAAAACATAAATGGTTGGGTTGCATACAAGGTGGTACAAAGTGTAAGAGTTCAGCATGGAAAAATTAGTCAAGGTGGTCAATCATGACCAAAGCAAGGTCATCACAAGGGATGTGAATAGGTTGGTTCAAAAAGCAACCCAATGTCAAGGTGGATGTGGGTGAATGGGTTGGGTGGTTGGTTGGGTAGGGAGTGGTCAAGTTGATTCCTAATGCACTAGGAAAGAGGATGATACCTACATAGTCCCATGGATAGTGGATCCAACATGGAATTTAGGCCTAATGTAGTTCTTATTGGTTGGGGGAGAGGGTTACTCCCAAATAGGTCAAGGTGTGGCAAGAAATGGGTTGCCCCACTTTGGTGTACTATCAGGTTCATCTCAGGTAAAAAAAGGTGATGAGTGTGGGGAACAATGAGTATAACCCTAACCATCGATGGTTAGGGTTAAATGTTGATAGTTAGGATTAACCATCGATGGTTAGGGTTAACCATGGATGGTTGGGTAAAAACCCTAAAGCCATAGTAAAAAATCAATTAGTGAAAGTTAATCATTATTTAAAAATTGACTCTGGCATTTTGTACTTGTATGAGCATTGGGTATGAGATTTACCCATGATTTATGGTAGTGTGCTGAGGTGTTGAGAGGGTATTGGTAACTGTGATTAAGTGGTGGATTGAGTAGACCTGAGATGGACACTGGTGATGAATGTGGTCAGGGAGCTAGACATGGGCTAAGATGTCATCATTAGTCATAAAATGAGGTGGGTTCTATTTGAAATTTGGTATGGATTGTATTTTAGGATGTATAAAATGCATGGGATTACATGGGAGTGGGAAATTATTTAGGTAGAAGATTTTTTAGGTTTTGTTTTTCTAGGGTTTAGGGGTTTAGATTTTGTGAAAATTTGTGAAAAAAGAGGGAAAATAGGGTTAAGGGTAGGAAAGTGTAAACTAATGTGGTCATCTGAGAGGTGGTAGAAGAAATAGTGTGAGAAGGAGGGGTTTTGGAAGGGTTATATGAGGTTGATGATTCAAGCTCACCACTGACAGTCACTAATAGTGACCGTTGGAGGTTGACCCAATTGACAATGGTCGACTCGAGGGGTAAAAATGCCCTAAGGAGACCATCGATGGTTGAGAGATCCATTAACAGTTGATGAAGGGGGCATTATGGGTGGGAAAAAGAGAGGGGTAAGTAAAGTGGAGTGTATTTATTTTCTATGTATTTTATTAAAAGTAGGTTACTTTATTGGGGAAATGGAATGAGAAGGGGGTAAGCGTTGTTTTGGGTTTGATGAATTGAGTGATATTATATTATATTTGTGTAATATTATAAATGGTTTTTAAATGTTGGTTTTGTTCTTTTGCTAATGTTTTTAAAATAATAGATAGACATGTTGTAAATTCAAGAAATGATAGATTGTTAACAATATTTTTCATTGAAGATAGGTCACTTTGTGAAAAATGTAGATAGTGTGTTGATGATCAGGATAGAAGAACAGTTTGAGTGTTTTGAGGAATGGTTGAGTTTTTGTAGGTTAATAAGATCTAGAGAATAGGTATTTGTTTAGAGATAAGATGTAGGTAATTCTTTTATTGATATAATATTAGTCTAAGAAAAGATGTAGGTTAGGATAGGATGAATATAGAGGTAAATAATTGATTAGGGGATAAAATGTTGTCAGGGTGTAGATTGGTATAGATGAGATAGAAGAAGAATGTTTTAAGGGTATTGTGAAGCTTTGTATAGATAGTTGACACTTGGATAGAGATGAGAGGTATGTGGGTGTTTAAATAATCATTTAGTAAGATATGAAGGATAGGATTGAGGTGATAAGAGTAATTAGAGCTGAGTAGGTGACAGGTGCATGAAATTTAAGAAAGGTTGAAACTATTGTTTGTAGTTGTGAGAGATAGGTGTAGGAAAGGGATAGATGAAATATTGTTAGTAGGTGTACTAGTGATTGATAGTCATCATATATTGGGAAATGTAAATAGGGATAAGTTATCACCTTATTCTAGATATGATTATTTTACAGACTCGAGAGTAGATCTAGTTATGGGATTGAGTGCCTGAGATTTTTTTGAAGGTGTGAGATGTTATGTCTATAGCGGATTGGTGACATATGGAGGTGGTTGGTTTTGGAGTGATTGGCCATTACTAGCACCTTCTTAGAGATGTTACAAAGATAGTTACCCTCATTGAGAGATGGGACCTAGTGACTAACACATTCTAGTTATCGACTAGAGAGATGAGCATCTTGTTGGAGGATGTGCATAAGATCACCCAGTTACCTATCTAAGGGGACATGATATAACATATAGAGATTGAGGAGATCAATGAGTGTATGGATCTATTATTTAGGGTGGACAAAGTGCATGCATAGTTACACTCTGGTGGATTTAACACTAGGTTGTTATACTAGTGGGCCCAGGGAGAGAGACACCTATTGACAATGATGTATATGGTGGTGAATTGTTATGCTCTATCATATTCAGTTGGAGGGAGGTTCCCTTATGTTCTAATGAGGGTACTTGTGGAGCTGGTACTTGGGAGGATGATCTTTGGATGGGCTCAGGTTCTATTAGTGCAGATCTATAGAGAGCTATGGGGCTTCAAAGCACATACACATTATGGTATTAGTATGTGGTTCATACTCCATTATTGGGTATACAAGCACATGCAAGTGATGAGAACATTGGGCCTACCTATATAGGGTTACTTGTCAACAGACTACAGAGTCAAATTTTATCGATGGAGGAGGGATGGGGTGATGACAGGGGTTGGTGGTGGTGTAAGGGATATTGATTGGTTTAAAGATGCCTTAGAGGGCTTAACACATAGAGATATAGTTTGGAGGCCATACAAGACTTGGCTTGTGTGGGGTGGGTATAGATATCATACATTAGCCTTGAAGTGTTGGAGATGGGTGTTCAAGGGGTGGGATGGTGAGATAAAGCACATCCCATTTGAGAGAGTGTATAGATAGTTTGGGCTTGTGTAGGGTATTCCACCTAATTTTGCATGATACAAGAGGGAGGATGTGGAGTTTTTATTGCTAGAGCCATAGCCACAAGAGGAGGACTTAGATCATGAGGAGCTACTTGTCAGAGAGAGAGAGAGAGAGATGATGCAAGCATTACAACTAATTACCCTACATGATTCTAGGGTAGATATATGAAAGCATATTTTGGTTAGGGGGATGGGGATCATGGGCCTATGGACATTGATCCAGCACAGGGTGATCCTTAGGGAGTGGCAGCACTAGATGCAACCTAGGCCTAGATTACAACATAGGGTTAGAATGCCACACTTTAAGGTTAGTTGGGGGGAGTTACAATGGAGAGGGATTAGGCTTAAGCATGGGTCACCACTTTATAAAGATAGGTGGTCATTTTATAGGGGTAGGTCATCATAGTTACAAGGGAGATGGACCAGGAAAGGGTTTCACTTGGTTTAGTTACACAAGAGAGAGACTCATTGTGATGGATAGGTGGTGCAGTTGTGACACATCTAAGTTTTGTTCCATCAGTTTAATAACTAGTAGCTATATAGGAGCTACAATAATACAAGGACATTGTGCTAGCACAATGCCTTAAGGAGTTGAGGTTGGGTATCATAGTGGTTTGGCTGCTAGACCAGTGTTTGTAGCACCAAGTCAATGGGCTATGGTTACAGGTCATTTGATAGGACCTCCACCTAGGATGAGCACAAGTATTGACATAGGTATAGGTATAGGTATAAGTGGGGATGGGACCAGTGATAGTGGTACTCCAGGGTGCTGAGATGTCTCTAGTTGTAGATAGATGTATAGTTGATTTTGATACTGACCTATATGCCATCGATGTGAGATGTATATGAGTGAGAGATATTTACATGTATTGACACGTATTAATGTGTGTGTGTGTGTGTGTGTGTGTGTGTGTGTGTGTGTGTGTGTGTGTGTGTGTGTGTGTGTGTGTGTGTGTGTGTGTGTGTGTGTGTGTGTGTGTGTGTGTGTGTGTGATTTAGATGATTTATATGAGATGATTCAGATGTTTATGGTGATTATAATTTTATGTTTTATGAGATGGATTTTTGTATGTTTATTATGTGATGATTAGGACTGATGTTGATTAGTGACTTAGATGTTTTTGATGTTATAGATGATGATTTTTTATGGACTTATGATTATGATGATTGTTTAGATCGATGTTCTTACTATAGGCATGTGATGATATATGGTTTAATGTTATTGTTCTAGATAATGTTGTTAATTATATAGGTAGATTCTGATGTGAGGACAATGTTTATGATGTATATACTTGGATATGATGAAAATTTAAGCAATGTGCGAATGTGATGTAGCTTGTGAAAGAAAATGGTTTATATGATTTGTTCATGTGGATTTTTTGGTTCATGATATGTTGTTTGTGATATAGTTTATTATTATGGTATCTTTTAAGAATGTTGTGATGTGTATAAATAAGATTTAATTTTTTAATGAAAACACATAAAGTGTAGGTAAAAAACTCAATATTATTAGAGACAACATCCTTGTGATCCAATATAATTGAGAAAAAGGTATGTTGGGTTCATTGTCTTGGAATGTGTTAAACCTAGGGTAGATTGATCTTGATGATAATAAACCTTTCATATGCTTTGCATTAGTGAGCTTTTAGTGCAAAGGTGTCATCATAAATGTAACGTGCTAAGTGAGATCATACTCCCTTGATTTATAGAGGGTATACAGGAAAATGATAAGATAGGTAACTTAAGGGAAAAGGGATGATGTGGGAACCTAATGTGGATTTACTTACCCTTTTTATAGGCGACCTCAAAACCAAAACCAACAAGTCCATGTCTTTACAATGTGTAGACTGATCAATACAGAAAGTCTACAATTTTTCATGAGAGAATCGATTGCAACATTTTTGGGATAAATATCTTTTGATATGATCATTTATTGCTTGCATTTATGAAAAGGGTGAAGCTGATCAATGCAAGAATATTTAAATGCTTTAATAGAGCTGATTGTAGCTTTTAGGAAGAGATTAGGTTTGACATGTTGGCTTATCCATCCTTAAAGGGAGTGGTCTAAGTCTGAATATGAATAAGTGTTTGATAGTTATCCTTCAAGGGATCAATCTATCTAGTTTGACTTTATTTGGCATCCATCCTTCGAGGGAGTGGTCTGTACTTAAGAAAATGGACCCAAATAATATTTTATATCCCATGTAGATTTTTTTTTAATCTTGTTTTAGACATGGACACATCTATTCAAGCTTAGAGGTTGACCTTTATAGGGGTAATATTTTTACCACAAAAGGTGGTTGTGAGGTAATGGAAAGTGGTTTTGGGAAACAAGTGACCATGGGATTCCATCTAGTTAAAGATGAAAAGTATCCATGAGAACCATGTCATGGGCTGAGCTATAGTACCCATGTTTAAGATTGGGATAAAATTTATGATGGATAATCACATGGGTCTGTTGTAATCACATGTCCCTAAGAGGAATAGGGTAATAGGGTAAGGGAGGTGAGAATCTCATAAACCAAGGGACGAGCTTAAGTTAGACAACAAGGTTTATTATATCTTCCTTAATAGTATAAAGGATGTAGATGCAAATAATTGAGAGGCTCAAGTTTTGGTTTGCCTTCAAGAGAGGACAAATGATAAAATCCTAATCCATACTTAGGGTGATGATATAAGGTCCAAGCAAATTGAAAGAAAATTTTCCTTTTTTTAACTTTTCTCCATATTTGTTACATGTTGATTTTATTTTTAGACCAAATTGAAAGAAAATTTTCCTTTTTTTACTTTTCTCCATATTTTTTACATGTTGGTTTTCTTTGAGGATGAGGTCTCTAATATTGAATTCCCATTCTTTTAGATGTTTTTTATAATCATGGGTGATATGCTCGTTGGAGATGATAAGATGGTCAAAGGTAGTAGGGTAATGCTCATCGAGCAACTCAAGGTGTGTGAGGTGTTCTTGATAATAATCATCTTCGTAAATGATGTCTTATAAGGATATGTAAAGAGCGGGGATCTAGACTTCGAGAGGTAAGACAAACTTTACAACAAAATCAAGGGAAAAAGGTGTAGCACCCATAGAGGTTCAAATGCTAGTGCGATAGGCCCATAAAGAAAATGGGATGTGCAGGTGTCAATATTGACTTGAAGCACTTACAACTTTGGTTAGCATCTTGATGAGGGTTTTGTTGGAAGCTTCCACCTATCCATTTCCCTATAGATGATAAGGTGAGGAATGGTTGAGCTTGATGCCAAAATCCTTGTAGTAGGCTTGAACTTTCTTTTTTTTGAAGGGTTTTCCATTATTAGTGATGAATTTGTGAGGGACACCAAAATGACAGATGATGTGGTGATTGATGAAATCAACACTTTTTTCATCTTTGATCAAGATAAGGGGAATGGCTTCCACCCATTTAGTGAAATATTTGGTAGCAGTGATGATGTATTGGTGTCATTGAGATGAGTGAGGATTGATTTCTCCAATGAGATCAAGCCCCCACTATGAGAAGGGCCAATAATCTTTGGATACCTTAAGTCTATGAGTAGGTTCATGATGCAAGTTAACATGTTGTTGGCATTTGACACACTTATTTACATAGTCACAATAGTCCTGATTGAGGGTAGGTCAATAGTAGTTAGGGTGTAAGATTATTTTAGTGATAGTGAGGCCACTAAAATGTCCCCCATAGACTTCATCATGAGTTTACTAGATATTGTGGGAAATCTCATGACCCCGTAGACAATAGAGAAGAAGGCCATTAAAACCACACTTGTATAGGATTCCCCCTAGTATGGTATAATGAGAGGTACCTTGAATGAAGGATTTTCAAGCATTTTTTGAGAGGTTAAGTGGTATGATATTGAGAATAAGGTAGTTAAAAGTTTGGTCATACCAGACATCTAAAGGAGACACCTCCACACTACAAATGGTAGGAAGATCTAAATTGATATATGAAGACCTAATGAAATGATGGAGGGTGACAAATAGTTTAGATTCAGTGGGTTGAGAGGGAATTAGAGATGCAAGGGAGTCTATTATATCTAAAAATTTGTTAGTAGATCAGGGTTCTAACTAAATATGGTAACATTCAAAAGATGTTAATGTAAAGAGGATTACAAAGCAAGTTAGTCAAACATTAATCCATAAATAATGAAAAATGCATAAAGAACTAACTAACTAACTAAGCCTATCTATTCTTATGGGAATTACAAAGGATATCAAGAAGAAAATTAAAGAAATCAACATTATATTACCTTCCCAAATGGATTCACCATACCCATGTGGCTCAAAATCATGTTCTCCCTTGATCAAGCATCCTCATCTTTGTCAACAAAGGTGGTAAACTCCTCCAATGTCTCAAGAACACTCTATAAAACCTAGGCTCATAATTCCAAATCACTAAACTAGTCTATCAAACAAAATCAATGATCAAATGCAAAGGATTGTGGAAACAATTTAACATTATAATTTTGAAATATTCAAGCTCTTTTATTCATGTCCATGACCTCTCTATTTATAGATTTTTTAGATTAGTCAGGATCAACCATGACCATCTATATCAAGATTGAGATGTGTGTCCATGGAATATCATATATATTTGTAATTAAACTCATAAATATCCTCAAGAAAATAAGCATTAAAGAGGCATGGGAGGCATTAACTAGGCATGGGTGACCCACAATCTTGATATTTGTGGCATTTATGGCCTAGAGATGTCTTCCCAAGAAATGATGTCACTTAATGATGCAGTTAATAGGAATCAATTTTCAAAAAATAATATTCAACCACTCTCATGGAAAATCCACTTAAGCTCTTGATTTGGAGTAAGTAGCCTTAAACAAGGTTAATAAACATTTGTGCAATTATTTGAAAATTGGCCCTTAATTAATCAAAATGGTTAGAAATTCATATTACTGAGTTGTAATTTGAATCAAGAAGAATTAGAAGGTGACGTTAGATGTGCTAGAATCGTATTTCCATTTTGGATGTTTCTAACATAAAATAACAAAAGTACATGGTTTGTACCAATGAATTCAAGAGAAAAGAGTGATCCAAATCACAAAAGGCAAAATCATCATTTTGACTCAAAATGAATTGATCAAAGTTAGCTGACCCATAAATTGCATTTTCCCATTTAGGGATACTTTGACCTAAATTATCACTTGTAAATGACAAGTTCAAACCATTTAGTGTGTTTTATGGATTTTAACCTAAAATGTGCATTTGAGTACAATTCAAGTAAGATTGAAAATTTCAACACAAATGGTGTTAGGAATTGGATGTCTACATTTTACCCCTATTTGAGAAGGCATAGTGAGAGATTCAGGTGAATCAATGTCTTTTTAAAGAAAAGATTTGTCAAGAACAAATTAGAATAGACCCATGATGCCCCCTCGAGAGGACATACTAGGATGGAAAAAAAGGATGGACTCTCAAAAAGAGAGAGAAAGTGAGAGGTTAACCCATGGAATAAATCACATCCAGATGAGTTAATACTTGCACATGTGATTACCATCAATGATCAAAATATAATGAGAGTAATAATAGGCCCCAGAGATGGGGGGAATAGGAAGGATACAATCCATAAATGTAAGGGACACATTGTAAACGTACCCAATTTGAGAGTACAAGCTATGCAATTATGTCATTGATAAATATTGAGACAAGTTACATAATAAAATATTTCCATCATGGGCTTTAATGTGGAGAGCTTGGAATTAGAGGAAAAAAGAGAACATTCTGCTTCAAGAAGGGAATCACCACTAGAACAGGGTCTCTAAAGAGAATATAATAAGTAGTTTTTCCCTAGTAGGGTGAATCTTGATCATTGATAAAGAAAAAATAATGATTTTCCCCTGTAGAGATGATTTGA
Source organism: Torreya grandis (assembly GCA_037957365.1). Classification (NCBI taxonomy): domain Eukaryota; kingdom Viridiplantae; phylum Streptophyta; class Pinopsida; order Cupressales; family Taxaceae; genus Torreya; species Torreya grandis. Next base: position 2,988,062 of record JARHVA010001027.1, read on the forward strand.
TTCAGACATTATTTAGATGTTGTGGCCTAGCATGGGCAATTGGAAAGCAAAAATAGCTCAAGGATATAACTGAAAAGATAGGTTAAAGTGAGCGGGTGCAAATGTACATGTGATGGTGTAATGGATTAAAAATCCATATAAAACCAAGAATATCAAAATGCATAAAGTGATGAGAGAGATGAAAAGAATAATGGAGATAGTCGAGCTGACCTCAATATAAATTGAGCACTGCCTACATAGTTCCATGGACTCATGTTCCAATATGAAATATAGGCCAATGTAGTTTACCCAAGTTTGGGAGAGAATGGAATGAGGAATGATGAAAAATGACCAGGAATTGATTAGACTTATAATGTATGCAAAGAGATGCACATATAAGCATAAACAAAGAAGTCTAAAATGCATGCTACCTAGAATCCTAATTCCATATCATAAGCCTAGGTTTTGCAAAGTCTTCTTGAGAATCATTCATTAGAGTTGATGTTGATGTTAAGACTTTGAGCCCTGAGCACAAAGTGCTTGTTATAGCAAAATAAATTAGGCATCATAAGTATGAATAACTTATAATGACATAAGATTCCAATTACATTGAGCCAATTCAAATGTGAATACCTATAACTAAGGATAATGGTAAAACAACGACCAAAACCAGAGTTATAGTGATTTACATTTAAACAAAAAAGCAAAGACAAAGAAAAAGATAAACATAAATGAACCTAACTTGAAATCATGATATGATCAATCAAGACTTAAGTAGGAATAAAAATGTTAAAAAAAGAAGAAAGAACATCTTAATGACATGAGACTAAAATATAAATAATCAAGATCCATGTGGGCCATCAAGGCATTCTTGAACACAAAAGAGAAAAGAAAAATAAAATAGAAAAACAAGACACCAACAACAATAAAATAAACAAAATGGTCCAAGAATAATGTCATAACATAGGATCAAGATATAAACAATTGAGATCCATGTGAATCATCAAGATGTTCTGAAACATAAAAGAGATAAGCAAAACTTATCAAGGAAACACAAGACCAAGATGAGATAAGAAGTAATAAAAAGAGAAAAGGAGGAGATAAAAGGAGAGGTGTGAAAGCACAACAAAACACCAAGAAAACACAAATAAACACACACAAATAAAAACCAAGCTAGTGTAGTTTAAATACAAATGTTCATGCATGTATGGTAGAGGCATTACTTTCCACCACATCATAACAAAAAATAATGACATGACACTTTTTCCCTAATTAAAGATGAACAATGATAGAAGAAATATGGGAAGAGAAGAAAAGGAAGGGGTTGGCCAAGCTGAATCTAGATGTATAAGACAAGTGGATGCTACCTACATAATTGCATGGATACAAGTTCCAACATGAACTTCAGGCCAAATGTAGTTCTCCCAAGAAATAAGATAGAAGAAAAATGATTATTAGAGCAACATGATTAATTTTATAGAAGAAATGGAAGATATGAAAAACAAATGAGAATGGTCTGGCAAACAAGAAGCTGATGATATGAGAAAGAATGAACTTGAAAAATGGTAAGTGTGTGAGACAAGATGAAATGAACTAGTGTTTCTATGATTGCAACATGGAAAGAACATAACATGGTGGAATGAGACTGTACAAATGTATAGAACCATGAGACAATGTTTTTTTCCTTTTTTGGATCATGTTCTAATGTTTTTGGTATTTTAAAAGTATTTGTAATGTTTTTGATGTTTTTGGGATAAAATATGTATAAGCTAGGACGATCTAGTTAGGGAGATGCATGTCCTAAGAGTAGAGGTTCCAATAAGATAGCTAAGCTTGCTGTAATGACCCATGCTCACAAATCAATGAGAGTGAGGAATCTTGATAAAATAAAAAGAGTAGTAAATGTGATATGCAACCTAAAGTAAAAAAGAAGTATTGATATTCATCTATCTGTAATACTATAGCATCAATCTAGAATTGATAAGATGTTTCTATTCACTTGTTTGAAGCTGCACAATACTGTCTTGGTTGAACTGCTTTATAGAATTGCTACTGAGGATGTTCATAATTTTCATGAGACATAATCGAGATCATAATTGGTCAAGGGATAAAAAGTGTTCAAGCTTATAACATGCCTTAGACTAACAAAGAATATTCTTCTTGAAGAGAGAAATCCAAAATGGATGAAGAATATGTTTAGAGTACCAAGGATTCAAAGCCTTTACTATTAGGAATCATAAAAAGTGGTCTAGGGTAGTATAAAATGTGTTCAAGGTAAGATAAAAGGGTGGGATAAAATTATGACAACATAAATTTCCCCCAAGTCAGGGGTCTTGTAGACAATGGTTCAAAGTTGTTCATGTGTAGAACCTCTTAAGGTGTATGATGTTCATGGGATTTGAAAGTTCTTCACCATTAGGTTTATTAAGTCGATATGCTCCTGATCCATAGTTTACTATGACAATATATGGTCCTAATCAATTTGGTTGAAAATTGCCTTTTTTATTGGGTTTAACATTTATAGTCTTCTAGTTTTCTTTTAAAACCAAGTCACCAATCTCAAATTCTCAAGGAAAAATGTGTTTGTTGTAGCTTCTTTATAACCTATTCTAATAAACCTACAAGTTTTCTAGGGTAGCCAAATGCTTACCATCAAGAAGCTTTAGTTTATGCAGTCATGAGGCTCTATAGTCTTCATTATCTTCAATTTGCTCCAGTGATATTCTTAATGATGGGATCTCAATCTCAATTAGGATTATAGCTTCAGTGCTAAAAACAAGAGAGTATGGAGTAGCTCTAGTTGGGGTGTGCGATGATTGGTTCAATAAGCCCAAAGGGTAGGAAATAGTTATAAGTGCCAATTACAACCAACATCATTGAAAATCTTCTTTAAGATGGCTAAAATGGTTTTATTTGATGCCTCAACTTGTCCATTACCTTGCAGGTTATATGGAGTAGATTTCTTGTGCTTGATCTTAAATTTTACACAAAGAGATTTCACATCTTGGTTCACAAAGGATCTGCCATTATTGGATATAATATGGGTTGGGATGCCATATTGATAGATGATATGGTAATGAATGAATTTAGCTATTTGTTTCCTAGTAACATAAATGAGAGGGATGGCCTCAATCCACTTGGTAAAGTACTCAGTTGTAGTCAAAATGTGCTTATGTCCATCCAAAGATGTTAGGTTAATTTTCCCAATGAGATCAAGACCCCATATTGAGAATGGACATGGTGTGGTAAGCGGATGCAATGGTAAGGAAGGTACATGTATCAAGTTTCCATGCTACTGATAAGGAACATATTTATTTACATAATTACAAGCATATATCTTCATTTTGGAATAATAATAGCTTGTTCTGAGGAGTTTCTTTTCTAGGACTACACTATTGGTATGCACCCCACACATTCCTTCATGAACCTCCTTTAGTGTCAGCTTGGATTCTCCTAAAGATAAATAATGAAGAAGCATTCCATCATAGCCTTTATGATAAAGCATGTTTCCAAGGAGGATATAATGTGTTAAGTGATGAAGGAATAGTCTTGGTTGGCTATTGGAAATGTTGGTAGGAAATACATGACTATGGAAATAGTTATAAAAATCTTAGTACCATGGTAGCTCAGGTGAGGGATTAAGATCAACAATGGTGGATATACTATCTAAATCTAATATAATATGTGCCAGTTGAAGAAGAATTTCAATTAGGAACTAATACTCTTTAGCACTATCATGTATTTGAATCATAGAACCAATTGTTTCCATGGCACAATAGATCTATTGTTGACTCATAGAACTTGTGTTAGGATTGTGGAGCTAAAAGCTTCACTGATGCAAACAGGAGGAGGTTGCAGAATGAGTTGCTGAGTGTCAGAAGTGTTTGGCGTTGGTCTGGCCAACCGGCGTCGGCAGGGTAAGACAGGAATTCAACCGACGTCGGTCATATATCGGCCGGCGTCGGCGACCCCAGGCGGACAGGGACCGACGTCGGTCGCCTGTGTAGTTCGACTGTGAGTTATTTACGGGCAGTGAACTAACGAACCAAGAGTTTGCATGATGAGCGCTAATTTTAGACTCATAACTGCGGATCTAATTATTGTAATTAGATGTCTAGTCATTGTTTGGATGAGATCTATATAATAGACTCATGGTTGTATTGTAAAAGTGTGCTAGGGAGTAAGAGAGCATAATTATAAGCTCCTTCTGTGTGTGAGGTAGAGCTATGGTGCGTTCCTCCTAGTGCCACAGTACCAGGTGTGTTGGTGCTGGATTGGAGAGCCAGCTGGGTTCTTCAATAAGTAAGATCGTTGATCTGCAGGTGTATGTGTGTGCAAGGTCGAGGTTCACAGGTGATTGGAACCATTGCTTGATTTGCAGGTGTGCAAGGTCATACAGACAACAACACAACAGGGAGCAGTATCAGGCATGATCTACTTGGAGTACAGGTGTGTACTCGGATAGAGCAAGAGGAAGGCAAGGGAGTTCCTTCCATAAGTATGGTCTGTTGAATTGCAGGTTGTTGCAGATTCATGGGAGATCTACTTGAAGTACCTTGAGTACTTGTGGAGCACGTGGAGTGCTTGTGGAGTGCGTGGAGCACTTGTGGAGTGCGTGGAGCACGGGAGGTGAACACCAACTCTGTATTTGAGTTGGGTGTTGGGACCTGTGAGAGGGAGAGCTTTGGGGAGAAGAATTACTGTTCACTTGAGGCGTGGGAAACCTCTGTAAGGTGGTGGAGAAGAAGTGGCATCTTCTTTATTGTATTCTTTTCTGTATAAAGTGTTAATACAATTTGGTATTGTCTCTCATATCATGTATTATTCTGAATTCTAGTTACTTGGTGATCTGGTTAATTTCCGCATATTAAGTTGCTTGGTATTAGTAATCAAATTGTGTGCTTCCGGTGTACACCCTCTCCCAACAAGTGGTATCAGAGCCTTGGTTGTAGGTTCTTGAGCTTGATACCAACAGGTGGTATCTGAGCTGAGGTTGGAGGAAGCAGGTTTTGTGTTTGGTTACAGGGCACTCTCAGGGGTTTCTGATCGAGTGGGAGTAGAGCAACTGCAGATCAAAGTAAGCTAAGAATGGAGGAGTTGAAAAGCACAGATGGTCACTCACGGTCCTATGGAAAGAAAGAGCAGGTAAAAGATTATTGCTGGTTGGTAGCAGATCAGCATGAAGAAACTAAAGATACAGATGTAGCAGGTGTTGTTGCACAGGATGTGTTTGCAGGTTTCTTGGATAAAGTTGAATCTTGGATAAAAGATTCGGTTGCCTCTTTCCATGCAGTTCCAGGTAGAGGAGCCGGTAAGCCTTGTCAGATTGTTGGCAAAGGCAAAGTGAAGCTGAAATTGCAGGCGGCCAACACACAGGTGTTGATGAAGGTCATGCAGGTCCCAGGTTTGGAGATATGGCTAATTTCTTCAGAAAGATTGGGTGATGAGAGATGCACAAGAACTCTCACAGCGGATGCACTTGAATTAGCCGGTGGTAAGAAAACAGGTATCCTTTATCTACTTGTTTATATTACTGATTCTTCTTTTGTTGCGGAGACGTGGCTTCGTAGGCTTGGTCACATGAGCAGGAAGGAGATGCATGTTCTTAAGCGGAAGACAGATATATTTGACAGGCTTAAGAACTGGAAAGCCTTGGTGTTTATGGAGGAGATGGCGGACAGAACCCAGTGGATGTGGCTGGATACTTCTGAGCAGGGCAGTTTGGACATGGATTTTGATTCAAAGAAGCTCGCGGGTAAAAAGTCATCACTCACAGGAAAACACAGGTACCGATGTCGGTCAGGAGGGACCGGCGTCGAACAGACAGGTGCCGAGGTCGGTCATGTGCAGACCGAAGCCGGCGATGTCGGGCAGGGTAAGACCGATGTCGGTCATGGGACCGACGTCGGCAGTATGTAAGACCGATGTCGGTTATCAGGACCGACGTCGGCAGAAGGGACACCAGCGCAGGCAGGTTGGTAGTCAGGTACAGACGCATGGAACCGACGTCGGTCGGATGCAGACTGTGGAGTGACCGAGGTCGGTTACTGTAACGAATTTTGGGTGGACAGCAAGCTGTCAAGGAGTCTCAAACACCCATACGGAGGACTGAAGGCGTAAGTAGGCCCTCAAATTCGTTGTTCCTCTTCTTCATACTTGTTGCTGATTGTAGAGCAGGAAGGATCCAGGAAACAGGTGTGAGCTTGGCATGGATGAGGATGTGATTCCTTGGAGGAGAACCAGACAGGTGTGTCTTGGTAGGGATGCCAGCAGGTATAAAAGCACAGAGACGAATGGATTCCTTAGTAGAAGAATGGAGAGAACGGATACATGAGACAGAAGACCAGGTATATGGTCTTGTGGAGCTGCAGGACAGTGGTACAGGTTTTGACAGGTGGAGGACAGAGCATGGCTTCAGTCAGTGTCAGGTAACTACTGTGATTTGACTTACCAGGGGGATGGTGATTGCAACATCATTCTGTTGCTGTATGTGGATAGTATGCTAGCTAGCAGGGGTGTACATACAGGGTTTTGCTGAGCTAAGGGTAAGATTAGTTCAGTGGCATGTCATGAGGAGTTTGGAGCAGCGGAATTCTTTGACATGGGAGGCATGGAGATCACAGGTTGATTTTGTCTCGAGTGGGAGCTGATGTGAATCAGGTGTTGGCGAGGTTCGGGATACAGAACCGGAGCACACTAAGGGCTGGACAGGTACAGTGTCCGAAATCACATGAGGTCTGGTACAGACCTGAGTATTCCCATGCAGTGGGAGCTGTCAGAGAGTTAGGAGCCAATTCGGGGAAGTGGATTCTCAGGTTTTTGAGAGGGACCGGCAGCAGGTGTTGCTATGCAGGGTCAGGACTTCACTACAGGTGTTGTAGGTTCGGATGTGGCAGGTTACTCGGATGACAGGTGGTACACCACGGGATGTGTGGTGGGTTGTCTTCAGGTGGGAGCTTGAAGAGGGATACAAACCAGGAAACAGATTAGACGGAGTACAGGTACAGGTACAGTGCAGCTGTTTATCTCCAAGTGGGAGATTGTTAGGATTGTGGAGCTAAAAGCTTCACTGATGCAAACAGGAGGAGGTTGCAGAATGAGTTGCTGAGTGTCAGAAGTGTTTGGCGTTGGTCTGGCCAACCGGCGTCGGCAGGGTAAGACAGGAATTCAACCGACGTCGGTCATATATCGGCCGGCGTCGGCGACCCCAGGCGGACAGGGACCGACGTCGGTCGCCTGTGTAGTTCGACTGTGAGTTATTTACGGGCAGTGAACTAACGAACCAAGAGTTTGCATGATGAGCGCTAATTTTAGACTCATAGCTGCGGATCTAATTATTGTAATTAGATGTCTAGTCATTGTTTGGATGAGATCTATATAATAGACTCATGGTTGTATTGTAAAAGTGTGCTAGGGAGTAAGAGAGCATAATTATAAGCTCCTTCTGTGTGTGAGGTAGAGCTATGGTGCGTTCCTCCTAGTGCCACAGTACCAGGTGTGTTGGTGCTGGATTGGAGAGCCAGCTGGGTTCTTCAATAAGTAAGATCGTTGATCTGCAGGTGTATGTGTGTGCAAGGTCGAGGTTCACAGGTGATTGGAACCATTGCTTGATTTGCAGGTGTGCAAGGTCATACAGATAGCAACACAACAGGGAGCAGTATCAGGCATGATCTACTTGGAGTACAGGTGTGTACTCGGATAGAGCAAGAGGAAGGCAAGGGAGTTCCTTCCATAAGTATGGTCTGTTGAATTGCAGGTTGTTGCAGATTCATGGGAGATCTACTTGAAGTACCTTGAGTACTTGTGGAGCACGTGGAGTGCTTGTGGAGTGCGTGGAGCACTTGTGGAGTGCGTGGAGCACGGGAGGTGAACACCAACTCTGTATTTGAGTTGGGTGTTGGGACCTGTGAGAGGGAGAGCTTTGGGGAGAAGAATTACTGTTCACTTGAGGCGTGGGAAACCTCTGTAAGGTGGTGGAGAAGAAGTGGCATCTTCTTTATTGTATTCTTTTCTGTATAAAGTGTTAATACAATTTGGTATTGTCTCTCATATCATGTGTTATTCTGAATTCTAGTTACTTGGTGATCTGGTTAATTTCCGCATATTAAGTTGCTTGGTATTAGTAATCAAATTGTGTGCTTCCGGTGTACACCCTCTCCCAACAACTTGCTCAAATTACAAAGATTTAAAATGTGTTTTGAGGTTATTGACAATTTGCTTGTAAGGAAAAATCTTATCATCCCTTATTTTATCTAGTCAATTGTATAATTTATGATTAGCTATGAATATTCATAGACCTTTAATCTTTGAATATCCAATTGTATAGCAAGATGGAGCCCTACAACCAATGCCTCATATTTAACCATATTATTTGTACACTGAAATTGTATATGGAATGCTTTGGGGATCAAATCCCCCTATGGTGTGATCAACAATATGCCAGATCTAGACCCTTGGGATGTGAAGGATCCATAAAAATAGAGTGTCCACTATTAAGGTTCTTATGATGCTTGTTCTATCATCATGATAGAATCATCTAGAAGGTCAAAGTTGAGAGGTTGAGTGGCCATAATAATATCTTTTGTAGTTGGTTAGCAAGAACTTATCCTTTGATTGCCTTTTGATTATGGTACTCCATATCAAACTCACTAAGGAACATAATCCATTTAACCATGAATCCTTGAAGAGCTGATTTAGATAAGAGGAACTTGAGAGAATCTACCTTGGTGATAATAATAGTTTTGTTATTTATCATATAGTGTCACAATTTTTGAGTGGAAAACACCATAGCTAAAGATGACTTCTCAATAGGAATATAATTATGTTCATAGGCTACCAATGTTCATTTTAAATAATAAAAAATGTGTTCCTTACCATAATCATCATGTTGAGCCAAAAGTGCCCCCAGTGCATGTTTTGTGGCTGATATATAAAGAAGCAGTGGCTTTCCTTATGTTGGAGGTCGTAAGACTGGTGGATTGGCCAAGTATGTTTTAAGCTTTACAAATGCTATCTAACAATATTCATCCCACTTAAATGTTACCCCTTTCTTTAAGAGATGGGTAAATGGGTGACACTCATCTGCCAATTGAGAAATGAACCTGCATATAGACTAGATCTTTATTTGTAGACCTTGCAACTATTTAAGATTGTTTGTTGGATTTGTGGTGTGAATAAGGTGTTGTTGGGGTGGAATTTTCACCTAGTTTTGTTGTTGTTGGGGTGAAATGTGCCCTTGTTTTTGTTGTTATTGGGGTAGAATGTACCCCTAGTTTTTTTGCTATTGGGGTGGAATGTGACCTTGGTTTTGTTGCTGTTGGGGTGGAATGTGCTCATGGTTTTTTTTCTATTAGGGTGGAATGTGCCCCTAGTTATATGTGTATCTATAGGGAGTGTATGCCTTTTGATCCATGACTTGTTTTTGTTTTTCTCCTTGAGTTGAGAATATAGGTTGTTGATTCTTGGATTGTAAAACATTCCCTAAAATTGGTTGTTTCATACTTTGTTGATTTTGGAAAGTTCTATGTTTATTTACCAATTTTTGAGTTGGTTGAAAATAAGTAGTCAAATTTTCTTGAGGGATTTCCTCAATTAGAACTGAATGTTTGGGTTTTTGAGTTTGTAAAGTAACAAGAGGTTCTTGATGATTGAAGAATGTATGTTCCTTGTCAAATGGAACACTTTGTAAGTTCTCTTGTGACTTTAACTATTCATTTAGATTACATTGATCCAATATGGTAATGTCCTCATTTAATATTTGTTGCATACTTTCAACCACATTTCCTTGTTCTTTCGAATCATCATTGTGAATTGAAGTGGAAATTAGGGAGTAAGTTAAGTCTATGATAAGTTGATCTGCATATCATTGACTTATTATCTTGATCTTAGCTAGAATATCTAGATTTGTGGGTTTTGACTCTATTTGTATTTCTTTTCCTTTGTTATAGGAAGAAGGTATGCCTATTTGTGCAAAAGCTTGCTCTTGCCATCATTGTTCTCCTTCTCTAACTAAGGTATGCAATTGTTCCATAGGAAAGTCAAAAGGTAGTCTAGCACCCAATTCTATCAATCTAAGAAAGGCTTCATCTTGAACTTCTTAGGGTTGATATTCATTGTAATCATCTTTGGATCCCACTGTTGTAGGGATATCATCAAAAATAATGGGGTTATCTTGACCATCATAAAATTGATCATCTTCATAACTAAGGCCACAAGAGGCCCCACTATAAGTGAACCTTTGAGTCATGTCTAAAAGAGTTGTTTTATGTGTTTGACTAACTTTGGATCGATGCTTGGCAACCAAAAAAAGTATGCTTTAGATCTCTAAATAACCAAGGTACCAATGAGACTATAAGGGAGGGTGGTTTGAAACCACACACAATTAAGAAGATTTGGTTCATGAGTTTACTCAACCTTTCATAAGGTTTAAATTGTATAGATCCGAAGAGGGTAAGGTAACTCAAAGACCCAAGGTGAAAACTAGTACACCAAAGCTGAGATCTTTATGATACGCCTGTACTATAAAATCTAGTTTCAATTTTGACAAGTTGACCCTAGAAGTTTAGAGGAAAGCTCTCTAAGTTATGAAGAAGACAAAATGGACTAAGAAACTCAAGATGTAAAAACATGCATGAATCAATAAGTATAAATCTAGGAGCAAATAGGCAACACAATGCCGCCACATGATTCTAGTAAGATAAAGTATGTTCTAGGACTCAAAAGTGTGAGTGATATGCAAGATGACTTGAGTCCACCAAGATGATAATGTGATTTTGAGTCTTAGGAACTGACCTTTAATCCAAATGTAAAATTTAACCGAAGTTATAAAAATCTTAGTGCACAAATGGTGAACCCACTTTGACACACCAACCCTTAGAACTTAGAAAGGTTCAATTTTAAATGTGGATTATAAATGAAGGATTTAAACAAATTGGATGAAAGATCTAGACTCAATTGGGCAGCATGAATATGCCAAATTGGATAATATGACACAAACTTTTTGATAATAATTTGAACAAGGAAAAGGTGAATTTTCCATTTGGACAACGTAACGGCTCCCTTGCTCAATAAAATTGAGGACACTATGTTTTGGTTAAGTTCATTGAGTTAACAAACAGTTTTAGACATGAATCTAGACCAAGTAAGCTAATGACAAAAAACATACGTCTCAAGTCTAAATTGATAAGGTATGGTAAAGTGGGATCTACTAAACTAGTAAGTTTTTTATTGTTCTAGGGGAATCAATTAAAAAATGACTTTCACGTCAAATGATGCAAAAGATAAGCACAAAAATTGGGTGACAATGGCATTGGCTAGTTGTAAAAAGGTCTATTCCTTTTTATAACCACTACATCCTGTTGTTCACTCAGTGTAATATGATGTACAAATGTAGATACATCCCATTTGTAACTCCAATTACGATCTAAATGAAGTCAATGTTAGGAGATGAAACCCTAGGTCAAAGCTTCCCTAAATAACTTGTGGGAGGTAATGATGTCCCCATCGTAAGACAAGTTTGTATAAAATAAAGAAAGTATAAAATAGAAAGACTTTAGGGTTGTTGTCAAGATTAGGTAAACCTTAATGAGTTTTTGAGGAGCACTTTAGATGACATTCTTTCTAAGCCTTGGACTAGGGTTTTTGCAATAAGAATTGTTCTTTTGATTCCAAGGGTTCCCTAAAGGGGACAAATAGAAGAGCATACATGAAACATCCCTCTTTTTGCCAAACAAAATATAACTTAAACAACTAAGTAAATACAAAAAGCTTAGAAAAGTGAGTTCATTTTTTAGGCCAAATGAAAATGAGGTGGTTTTCATTTGACCTCTTGGTCTTAGTTTCAAACATTGAAAACATTCACCATAAACATCTATTTTTTTTTGTTAAACACCAAAACAAGGTTTCTAATTGTTTTTTAAGCATGAAAAAGGTGATATAAACATATTTTTATCAAATGTAAAGCTTGGTAATATAAAAAAAACATTAGAATATCCTTTAGCCTTGAAGAATTTTTAGGTTTCAAATAATGAACTTTAAAAAAAGAGCTCTTGGGTCTGTGTTTTAATAAAAACATAGTGACCTACGTTGGTTATATAACTGATGATGGTTATCTAAATAAAATTAGTTATACCAATGTGACCAATGATAGGTATCTACCAATGTTAGTTTTAATAACCGATGTAAGTTAATCGATCTAATCGATGTCAGCTTTACTAGCTGACATTGGTTACTATGTAAACTTGTGACAAACAAAAATGGCAAAATAAAGTTAGAAAATCAATTTGTAAGAGTTTTAATGATCTAAATGATAATTTTAAATCTATAAAATGATCTTCTTCATGTGTGGGATGTGTCTTGTCCCACTGGTCATGCCAAGATGTCGAAAGGATTACAAAGCAAGTTAGTCAAACATTCATCCATAAATATTGGAAAATACATAAAGAACTAACTAACTAATCATATTTATTCATATGGTAATTACAAATAATAACAAGAAAGAAATGAAAGAAAGTAACATTATATTACCTTCCCAAATGGATTCACCATACCCATGTGGCTCAAAAGCATGTTCTCCCTTGATCAAGCATCCTTGTCTTTATCAATAAAGGTGGTAAACTCCTCCAATGTCTCAAAAACACTCCATAAAACCTAGGCTCATGATTTAAAATCACTAAACTAGTCTATCAATGAAGATATCGAAAAAAATCAATGATCAAATGCAAAGGATTGTGGAAACAATTTAACATTATAAATTTACAATATTTAAGCTCCTTTATTCATGTCCATGGCTTCTCTATTTATAGATTTTTGAGATTGGTCAGGATCAACCATGACCTCCATCTCAAGATTGAGATGTGTGGTCATGGATAATCCTAATATTTAGAATTAAATGCATAAATATCCTCAAGATAAATAAGCATTAAATAGGCATATGAGGCATTAACTAGGCATGGGTGACCCATAATCTTGATATTTGTGGCATTTATGGCCTAGGGATGTCTTCCCAAGAAATGATGTCACCTGATGATGCAGTTAATAAAAATAAAATTTCAAAAATAAATATTCACCAAATCTCATGGAAAATACACTTAAGCTCTTGATTTAGAGTAATTAGCCTTAAACAAGGTTTTGTGCAATTATTTGAAAATTGGCCCTCAATTAATCAAAATGGTCAGAAAGTCATAATACTAAGTTGTAATTTGAATCAAGAAGAATTAAAATGTGACATTAGATATGCTAAGACTGTATTTCCATTTAGGATTTTTTCAACACAAAATAACAAAGGGACATGGCATGCACCAATGAATTCAGGAGAAAAGAGTGATCTAGAGCACAAAAGGCAAAATCATCATTTTGACTTGAAATGAATTGATCAAAGTTAACTGAACCATAAATTGCATTGCACCATTTAAGGATACTTTGAGCTAAATTTTCACTTGAAAATGAAAAGTTTGAACCATTTAGTGTGTTTTATGGATTTTGACCTAAAATGTGCATTTGAGTGTAATTCGAGTAAGATCAACAATTTTAACACAAATGGTATTAAGAATTAGATGTCTATAGTTAAGATCTTTTCAATGCCAAGATTATATTTTTGCTGAACATCATTTTTACATTGATAGGACCTGTTGACTTGGTTGATCATGAATTGGGAATCATTGAATATAGAAATTATTTTGATTCCCAAGGTGAGAGAAGTTTGGAAACTGATGACCAAAGTTTCATATTCCACCATGTTGTTAGTATATTCAAAGTCAAGTTTAAAGTAAAGTGGAAGAGGTTCTCCATGAATGGGAATGATAATTATGCCTACACCCCCACCATGTTGGTATTTATATCTATAAAAAAACATGGTCATTTGGTAAGGGGGTTATTCTCAAGAAAGAGTCATAATAAACTCATCTAGAAAGGTCAATGGAATGGGTTAGTTATCTAGGAGGGGAGATTCAGCTAATTGGTCAGTGATGACCTAACCTTTAATGGATTTTTAGTGAAGAAAATAAAGATTGAACTCAACTAGAAGCATGAGCCACTTAGCCATACATTGATTTTGGTATGGCTTGGAGTGCATATACTTGAGTGGGTCAGTGTTGGTAATAACGTATGTTTTGTGATTAAGAAGGTAATGACAAAGTTTAAAGGTGATAAAAATGAGAGAAAGACAAAGTTTTTTAGGATGGGTATATCATGTCTCAGACTCTAAAAGCATCTGACTGATATAATAGATGACTTGCTCTTTGTTTTGTTCATCTTGATGAGCCAAAATTGCACCTAAAGAGTGATTGATGGTAGATATGTAAAGGTAGAAAGGTTAGTTATCTTTAGGTGGGATAAGAACTGGTGGAGAAATCAAGTAATCCTTGAGTTAATCAAAGGCTTGTTGACAATCTTTGGTCCATCTAAAGGAGGTATCTTTCCTTAGGAGATGGTGAAAGGGTTGGCATATATCTAATAGATGGGAGATGAAGTGATGCATAGATTGGATTTTTCCCTTTAGACTATGAATTTGTTTAAGGTTTGTTAGAGGAGGCATTTTCAAGATGTCCTTGACCTTGGCAGGATCAATTTCAATTCCTTGGAGGGAAATGATAAAGCCAAGGAGCTTTCCAGAGAGAACACCAAAAATGTATTTCTTGGGATTGAGCCTAATATGGAATTTGGTTAGTCAATTAAAATATGATAGCGAGAATAGTTAGATGATCTTGGAAGTGTTTGGATTCCCTAGGAGATCATCTACAGAATATTCTACAATCTTATGGATAAGATCGAGGAAGACACAAGTCATGGCTCATTGATAAGTCACTTTTGCATTTTTAAACTGAAAGACATGAATTGATAGTAAAAGGTGCCCTAGGGGTGATAAAGGTAGTTTTATGTTGATCTGAGGGGGTGATCAAGATCTGATTATATCCTATAAATCCATCCATAAGAGATAACATCTTGTGGTCCATGATAAGAGTAACTAGTTGGTCAATGTTGGGTAAAGAAAAGTCATCCTTGGGACATGCAAGGTTAAGGTCATGAAAATCAATGCAACTATGAAGTCCCCTAGTGGGTTTGGTGATGGAAATGATGTAAGAGACCCATTGTGGATAATCAATGGGTTAAATGAAGTTGATGGATATAAGGCATTGAAGTTATTCTTTGACAAGAAGAGTTATGTAAGGGTATATTTTGTGAAGATTTTATTATACTAGCTTAGCCTCAAGATGGGTAATGATGTTATAGACAGCTATAAAGGGGTCAATCCCAAGCATATCCTTATAATACCATATAAATACGATGCTACAGTCTTGAAGGAAGGTAGGATAATCCTGTTATTTATCTAAGTTTAAGGATTGGCCAAGTTTAATGATGTGAAGGTTTTCTTGAGTTCTTAAGTTAATATCGGTAGTTGACTCATTTAACATGGTTTGGTTCTCAAGGGTATGGGATTTGTATATAGAATAATCCCCCACACCAAGGTAGGTGAGGATGTAAGAATCATCTTGGCATTGGATGGTGTGAACAGTGGGTGATTCACGTTTAATCATCTTAGGATGGATGAGAGTAAAGGTTTTAGTTTGACCACCTTGTTGATAGGTCAGTGGGTCTAAGCTAATGGTATTGACAAAAAAAGTTAGATGGGATGATGCCAGAGTCTTTAGATTGGGAAGATGAACTGGGTGAGGATGGAATCTCTTCTATGGGGGTAGTAATGGGTTTTAGTGAAGTTCTTTAAACCCAAGACTAAATAACTCACAAGGTTTCTAAGTTTTGATAATGGGAAATTTGTGAGGTCTTTTTTCAAAAAGGCCCATACCAAATCCTTTCCAAGTAAAATGATGAAGATAGGTTATGGAAAAGGCTAGATTGCTTAGATAGGAGAAATCAGAAGTGAAAGGTTGAACATATGGAGTGGTGATAGGAGTGAGGAGTGGTCAATCAAGTACCCCATAGAAAAAATTTGTTAAATTATTGGGAATCCAAAAGGGATGATGGTTCCTATGTTGGGGTCATAAGAATGGTCATTTTAAAGGTTCCCAAATTCATATGGAGTGGGAAAAGCATCTAAAGCTAAAAGTTGATATTCCCCAAGGAAGAGATGTTGGAAATTTTGTGTCAAGGAATCCTCAATGAGAATTTGGGAAGAAGAGATAGATGCACTAGTTGAGGCTTTATTGTTGTTGATAGGAGAAGCACTACACGTCACAGTTGGTGGTGCAGTTATGTTAATGGGGTTGGTTGGTTGTGTGAGAGATGAATGTAGAAGAAGGACATCATTAGACCTATGGGTCATGTTCCAAGATTTAAAAGGACTAGGATCAGCCTTGATGGTTATAACATGTCCATGTTCAAATTTGACACAATAGTGTAAAATAGAGCGAATACAACTCATATATCAAATCCAAGAGCATCCAAGTAGAATGTTATACTATAACTCACCATCTATAAAATAAATTAGCTCAGGAATAGTGCAAGGCCCCAAGCATATTTGAAGGATAATGGTCCCTAAGATAGTGGCCATTATGTTTTTAAAGGAGCAAATAACCATTGTGCTTTTGACCATGATGTTCTTTGGTAAATGTAGTTGATCAAAAGCATGGGAGGAGATTATGTTGATGCTAGCTCCTCCATCAATCATCAAAATTTTAACATGGGTTTGATTAATGTATGTAGTGATAAAGAGAGGAGGGTTGGATTGCCAAAGGTATCTCAAAATCTTAGAAGGTGATGATGGTAGAATGTTGGAGGGTTACAATAAAGGATGTAAGAGGTTGAGGGTCATCTAGTTAAAGATCAATGGATTATAGAGCATCTTTTAATTCTTGATGATGATGGGTGAGGTGTTGATCAAGTCATAAAGGCTCATCTTCACCAGTGCTTGGTAAAGTTACTTCAACATGGTTTGTTGAATGGATGCAAAAGAGTTTGTGGGAGGTACACCTAGGATATATACTTTGGTTCTAGGTGAGGGCATACGTGGTGGTGTTGGTGTTTGACCTTGGTTGGAAGGCTAAGAGTCTAAAGGATAAGTCCATGGAATGGATGCATGGGATCTTCCCTTACCTCATTATTACACCCAAGATCAGCTAATCATATGAATGGTATGGATAATAAGATTGATTAGGCTAGGTAATTGCTTTAGTTCATTACCCTAATTTTTAGATGAAAGTCAAAGAACAAATATAGGTAGGGCCAGTGGTTGGATCATTTGGGTTGATGGTTGGGTTGGTTGGGTGGTAGTTAGATTGGTTAGGATGGTAGTTAGATTGGTTGGGCTGGTGAAGGTGGTTCATCTAATAATAGATAATCCTCATCATATAAGTTGTGGACAAGGGCTTGGAGAGATTTTCATTTTTTTATATCATGTCCTAGTGTTCTATGATATGTACAATTCAAAGTATCATTAAACTAGGAAGGTTTGGTATTAAAAGGGGTGAATGGCTTGATGGGTGGTAACTTGATGGAAGATGTTTGCAACAACATCTATAAAATAAATGCACATGAATCATTCAAAGGTGTTGGGGGTGTTTCATTCTCATTGAATAAATAAGAACCTTCTTAGGCATGGACTTGACCTTAGAAGGGGTAAGTGGTTTAAAAACTTTTGTAGATGGTTTGGGTTGGGTTGGCTTAGCTATGATTGGGTTACAGGTGGATGGTTTCAAAGTAGAGGATGAGGGGTTGATAATAGGTGGGAAAGTGGAAGGGGATAAACTAGCTAAGAATGATGAAGAAGTTAATGGCTTGGGTGGTGGAAGGGTAGGCATAAAAAAGGGCATTGGTTTAATTGAAGTGGAATAGGTGACTGGGATGGTAGAAGGTGGGGGTCCCAAAATAGATGGTGAATAATAAGGAGGTGGTATAGGTTAATCTCAAGGATGAGGTTTAGGTAACTACACCCTTTAGACCATCTCAGTTAGTTATTTTTTAGGTGGAATAAAGGGGATTAGGTCCAATTTGATGGGTGGATGGGTGATGGTAGGTGTGGGAAGGATGGTCTAGTGAGAAAATTATAAGATGATCTAGGTGGAGGTGGGTGATATGTTTATCTCATGTCTTGGGAGAAGGAAATGTTTGATGATAGGGTGGTAATAGGCTTGAGGGTGGATGCCAATGAGGTTAAGGGTTCAACTCTATTTTTGTATGGGAGCCCTAGATGGTGCCAAAAGGTGGCTCTATCTAAGTTAGGTTGTGAGGTAAATTTTAAACTCTGCACTAATTGAGAAAAGGGATTGCAAATGGGTTTGGTTATTTGATTAGTTATTTTGAATGTTAATCCCTAAGGCAAGGAACAAAATAGGTTTCCTTCATCTTTACTAGAGCTAGAAGGTTTCATAATCCCTAGTTGGGTAAATGAGGTAATAGTCACCTATAGGGCAATTAGGGGAATATATGGTTCTTTAATCAGGGGTGTAAGTATGGTCCCAATTTCTTCCTTTGCTAGGGTATCCAAAGGAAAAGAGGAGGGTTATACCATTCCATTTGGTGGGGTAAAAGAAGAGGTGGTTAAATCAATGGTTGCTTCAATGAAAGGAGACACTGATATGGGTATGGTTAGATCAAGCAAAGACATGAGGGCTATATATTCTTCTATTTGGGTCTTTAAAGGGATAAGAGGTGAACTTGATTCTTCCATATGTGCGGTTGGTGAAGGAGCGATAGAAGTGTGGGGCTCATCCATGATGTGCTCATTTATGATGATGTTGATTGTGTGCCTCATGAGATGAAAATGGTTTAGAGTTATTTTTATGGGGTTGGTTCAATGGAGCATGATTAGGAGAAGGTTTGCAAAACGTATCAAGAGAATGATTAGGAGGTGTATTGGGGTTTTCAAATGATAACTCACCATTATCAATCAAGTTTTGGATGAGGATTTTAAAATTATTACACCTATTTATGTCATGTCCAATGACTTGATGGAAAGCACAATGGTCATTTTTATTGTACCACCTAGGCACATGGTGTGAGGGGTCAAATTGTTGAGCTGGTTTGATTGGTGAAATTTTAATAAGGTTATCTTTGAGTAGTTTGTCTAATATAGAGGCATATGACTCTCTTATAGGTGTAAATTGCTTAGGGTGAACCTAATTTTGATTTTGGTTTGGTGGGTAAGAAAGGTTGGAAGGAACGGCTTGATGTGATTGGTTAATGGTCAAAGGCAATGCAGTTTTCAAGACAACCATGTTTATGAATGTTTTGGATTTGGTATTGGGTGGGTTTGATGTTTTGGCAGAAGAGTGGTCATTGGGTTTAAAAGTGGAATTATTATTTCATAATTTTAGTTTACCCTCATTTATGGCATGGTTTTTAAGTTTTCACACCATTGTGAAAGCTTCATCAAAGATTCTAAATGTTTGCACCTAAAGGGTGGGAGAAATGTGTTTTATGTATCACCTAGAGAAAATATTAATAAACTCTACTTGGGGTAACGAAAATGATAGTTGGTCAATGAGAAATCACCATCATGTGATGAAGTTGCTGATCGATTCATCATCAAACTTCTTGATAGAATAGAGATCTATTATGGATACCTTCTTAGATATGTTCACCAAAAAGTGTTCTAAGAATATTTGGGACAATTTTTTGAACAAGAAAATGGAGTGTTTTGGGAGAAAACTATACCAGTCAAGGGCTAGTCCAAACAATGACATGGGAAAAGTTTAGAGGAAGAGAGCATCATCATGTGTGATCAAATAGAAAGAATGGTGAAATTTCCTCAAATGCTATTGAGGATCCTCCTTACCCTAAAACTTGGAAAATTTATGAAGTTCCCATTGAGGTGGATAAGCATGGATGGGAATGGATAGATTGATTGAATCATTGAAAATTTGGTCATATGATAAAATATTATGAGACCCAGATATAGAGGATTCAAGATGGGTCATTTTATCCATGAGAATATTGATAAAATTAGGTTGGGGTTGGGAAGATACATAATTTGGTGGTAAGTTTTGTTTCAGTTGGGTTGAAATAATAAAAAAATATGTGGTAGGAGGTACCAATGAGGCCACATATTGGTATGTGATTATTTGAGGTTGGGATAGTGCCCCATATGGGTTAGGGGAACTAAATGATTGGGTAGAAAGGGAAATATATCCCTATGGGTTGGGAATATATTGGTAGGTGGTGATGGGTACATGTTGAGGTGTTGATAGAGGTTGATATAAAGGTATACTAGGATTAGTTATGGTTGGGATAGATACAAATGAAGAAATAAAAACACTAGTTAGTAATTTTTTTCTAGTAACTTGAGTGATAATAGGTGGGAGGGCTTGGTGTATGAAAAGTACTAGATTTTGAAATGGAGTTGAAGTGGGTAGAGTGGTTGAAATAGGGGGAATGGTAGAAGTCAGAGTAGAAGACACCAAAATGGATGCTGGGGTATGGGTAATGAGAGGCAATGCCAATCCTACAATTGAGGTAGGGGGTGTTTGACCACTAGTTAAAAAATTAGATGGGACTTGAGTGGTATTAATAGATGGATTTTAGGTAGAGGATGAATCTTGGGTCATTGTGGGTTGAGTGGAGGTGACACCAACCATTAGGTAAGAAAATATACCCAAAGTTGGCTCTATAGGAGGGATCAAAGTAATGTGGGTATGGTTTGCCAAAGTAGTGAGGTAGTGTTTCAAGGTAACTAAATTATGGCCCAAGAGGGTGGCAAAGTCTACATCAACCTTAGGAATAGGTGGAAGTATAGTAGGTGGAGGAGAATGGTGAGGTGAATCATGGGGTGATTAATCCACATCCAAGATGTAATACATGGATGAAGATGAAGAGGAAGATGGTGGTTGGTTGTTTAGATTCCTTGGTTTTTGTCTAGTAAAGAGCATATGAGATATAAAAAATGGATAATGAAACTCTCACCTAAAATAATGAGCAAACAAAGAAAATCCCAAAGTAAGCAAGGTACACACTAAAAGTGTAATTAATCTTAGGATTACTTTTAAATCACTTTTAGATTATGCCTTGAAGAATGTGAAAGAGGAAAATGGATTATAATTAAATTACTAGAAGATCCATATAAGGATGGTTTCAAGTTAAATTTTGGTGCTCAAATAATCTACACTAGATCGGGTATGTGGCTCAGTACTAGGGGCTTTCTCCCCACACTTATAAACCTAAAATTGAGTTGGGTCATTTAGCCAATAGAAACCATTTATCTAGAGTTTATACTCCTCCAGAGAATGGAGTGGGTCCTCCCCTTGGTGATGAAATCCAAGTGAGATTTTTAGGTGGGGTAAGGTGATCCAAAGGGTGATGAAATTCCAATGGGCCTTGTCTCAAGTAAGTTTTTATGTTTAATTTTATGTGAGTGGTTTGGTAGTGTAGCATATGTGTTCTATGAATAATTTATAATGTGTTTGATTAATCTAGGTGAGCTAAGCATTAAGCAGGAAACACAATGAATACACTCAATTTTAACCAAAATAAATTTTTGATGTCTTTGCATGTAAACAAAGAACAACTAAAATGCATTTAATGCAGGATGAAAATGCAACCTATCCCTAAGATGGAATTTTTTTTGGTTTGTTTTTTATTTTTAGAAAATAAAAGAAAATAAATTTCTATCTTTTGAAATTTATAAATAAAATAAATTTAAGAACATGGATTTTCAATAATTCAACTATATGCCTAAAAAGAACTATGAACCCAAAAGGGGTCCCACCAGGCATACCAGAATGTTTCTTACTATTTCTTACTCTATTTTTAACTTCCAAAAAAAAGGAAAGAAATAATAGATGAGGGGTGTATACCTAGTTAAACATTGTACTCATTGATGATTAGATAAATTGGGATCTCCTTCTTGGTAAGGAAAGACTACCTATAATAAAACCACAAAAAACCAACTTATTTGTTAGATGAGTATGAAGGGTGGACTGCCTAACAATGCACTACATCCAAGAAGCAAAAACTCCCTTGAATGGCTATCAATCCACTCCCTTAATGATAAAAATGTTATGATAATAGAAATAAAAGGTGATAAATTGGTAAAAACATAAATTATTATGCAAGAAATAGATAGCGTACCTGTTCAATAGAAATATAACACAGTGGGTCAATACCATACACAAGTGGATCAAGGTCAGGTCTAGAGGATCTAAGTAGGGTCTATAGAGAGGCCAAAAATGGAGATAAGGTCTGATTAGGTGTGAAAGGGGAGGAAATATCAATCTATTATTTTCCTTGATAGGAGGCCATCGATGGTTAAGCTGACCAATGATGGTTGTCCTAACCGGTGATGGTTTGGTAACCAAAAATGGTTGATGTAACCAGTGATGGTTGTATCAACTGATGACAATTGACTGTGGAAGTTTATAGCTTATTGAGATGGAGTTGGGGGTATAGTGGTAAATAGGAAAAAGGATAAATATGGGTTTTGAGTGTGAGGGATAATGTGTAGGTGATTTGATCAAGACAAAAATATTAGTGGAGAAAGGAAATGCTAAAATAAAGATAAATGAAATTGGATAGCATAATAGTAATCCTGCCTTCAAAAGTCACATGGATAGAGTTTTGGGATCTTGGATTCCTACAAAAAGAAAATAAGAGAGCCTTAATGACATTTTTGTCAGGAATCTAGAACAACAAACATGCTCTGATACCAACTATTAGGACCCAAAAGCACCATTGATTACCATGTACAAGCAACTTAATATGAGGAATTAAACCAGAAGTAACAAGTAACTAGAATTCAAAAATAACACAGAATATGAGAGACAATACCCAATTGTATCAATACTCTTCCAAAAAAGAATTACAACAAAGAGACGCCACACTCTTCCACCTTACAGGTTTGCCACACCAAGTGTTCAGTAATTCACTTTCAAGAGCTCACTCTCTCAATTACGGTCCCAACACACAACTCAAACACAGAGTTGGTGTTCACCTCTAACCAGTTAGTATCCACTACTGCTAGTACACCGAGTATACACACATACTCAACTGAGTACACAATGTACTCCAAGTAGATCTCCCATGAACTTGTAACAACCTACAACTCAAATGATCTTACTTTGGAAGGAACTACCTTGCCTTCCTCTTTTCTTTATAATCGAGTACACACCGTACTCCAAGTAGATCTCTCCTGATCTTGCTACTTGTGTTTTTGTCCTCCCTGATCTTGCACACCTATGAATCAATTTGGTTCTACACACCTGCAAACCTGGATCCTGCACACACATACACTTGTAGATCAATTGATCTTACTTACCACATGTAGATCTCCTATCATGGCCTTGCACACCTACTGACCAAGATCCTACATACATGAAGAACCCTTCTGATTCTCCAAACCAGCACCCATACTTGGCACTGTGGCACTAGGAAGAACACACCTTGCTCTCTTCACTTTGAAGGAGCTAATATTTGCTCTCTTACTCTCTAGCAAAAAGTACAATACAACCCATGAGTCTATTATATATATCTCATGCAAAAAATAATTAGACACCTAATTACAATAATTAGATCCATAGCTTCAAGTCTATAATTGGCCTTCTACATGCAAACAACCAGTTTGTTAACTAATTGTTCATGAACTAGCAGTTTTGGAACTGCACAGGTGACCGACATTGGTCCCTATCTGCCTAGAGGTGACCGATGTCAGCCAATCCCTGACCGATGTCAGTTGCTCTTCTCACTATATATGACCAACATCGGTTGATCAGACAGACATTGGTTGCTCTGCCACTCAGCAACCTCTCAACAACCTCCTTCCCTATTTACATCAGTGAAGCTTTTAGATACACAACCTAACAATCTCCCACTTGGAGATAAATAGCTACACCTATACCTATACCAATACATTGTCTAATCTGTATCCTGGCTTGTATCCCTCTTCAAGCTTAATCTTGAAGACCAACCACCACACACCCTGTGGTGTTACACCTGTGTCTCAATTTCTCCATTCTCAGCTTACCTTCTTCTACCGTTGTTATACTTCCACTCAATCAGAAACCCCTAAGAGTGACCTGTAATAAAAAAACAAAACCTACTCCCTGCAACCTTAGCTTTGATACCACGTGTCAAGAATCTAAAACAACATACTCTGATACCAACTGTTAGGACCCGAAAGCACCATTGATTACCATGTACAAGCAACTTAATATGTAGAATTAAATCAGAAGTAACAAGTAATTAGAATTCAAAAATAACACAGAATATGAGAGACAATACGCAATTGTATTAATACTCTTCTAGAAAAGAATTACAACAAAGAGACGCCACACTCTTCCACCTTACAAGTTTGCCACACCAAGTGTTTAGTAATTCACTTTCAAGAGCTCACTCTCTCAATTACGGTCCCAACACACAACTCAAACATAGAGTTGGTGTTCACCTCCAACCAGTTAGTATCCACTACTGCCAGTACACCGAGTATACACACATACTCAACTGAGTACACAATGTACTCCAAGTAGATCTCCCATGAACTTGCAACAACCTACAACTCAAATGACCTTATTTTGGAAGGAACTACCTTGCCTTCCTCTTTGCTCTATAACCGAGTACCCACTATACTCCAAGTAGATCTCTCCTGATCTTGCTACCTATTGTGTTGCTATCCTCCCTGATCTTGCACACCTGTAAATCAATCTGGTTCTGCACACCTGCAAACTTGGATCCTACACACACATACACCTGTAGATCAACTAATCTTACTTACCACATGTAGATCTCTTAACGTGGCCTTGCACACCTGCTGACCAAGATCCTACATACATGAAGAACCCTTCTGATTCTCCAAACCAACACCCATACTTGGCACTGTGGCACTAGGAGGAACACACCTTGCTATCTTCACTTTGAAGGAGCTAATATTGTCTCTCTTACTCTCTAGCACAAATTACAATACAGCCCATGAGTCTATTATATAGATCTCATGACAACAATAGTTAAACACCTAATTACAATAATTAGATCCACAGCTTCAAGTCTATAATTAGCCTTTTACATGCAAATAACTGGTTCGTTAACTAACTGTCTATGAACTGGCAATTCTGGAACCACACAGGCAATCGATGTCAGTCCCTATCTGCCTGTAGGTGACTGACATCGACTGATCCTTGACCGATGTCAGTTGCTCTTCTCACTGTATATGACCAATGTCGGTTGATTAGACCGATGTTGATTGCTTTGCCACTCAGCAACCTCTCAGCAACCTCCTTCCCTGTTTCCATCGGTGAAGCTTTTAGCTCCACAACCTAACAGTCTCCCACTTGGAGATAAAGAGCTCCACCTGTACATATACCAGTATATTTTCTAATTTGTATCCTAGCTTGTATCCCTCTTCAAGCTCAATCTTGAAGACCAACCACCACACACCCTGTGGTGCTACACCTGTGTCTCAATTTCTCCATTCTCAGCTTACCTTCTTCTATCATTGCTATACTCCCACTCAATCAGAAACCCCTAAGAGTGACCTATAATCAAAAACAAAACCTACTCCCTACAACCTTAGCTCATATACCACGTGTCAGGAATCTAGAAAAACAAACATGCTCTTATACCAACTGTTAGGACCCAAAAGCACCATTGATTACCATGTACAAGCAACTTAATATGCGAAATTAAACCAGAAGTAACAAGTAACTAGAATTCAAAAATAACACAAAATATGAGATACAATACCCAATTGTATTAATACTCTTCCAAAAAAGAATTACAACAAAGAGATGCCACACTCTTCCACCTTACAAGTTTGCCATACCAAGTGTTCAGTAATTCACTTTCGAGAGCTCACTCTCTCAATTACGGTCCCAACA
This sequence comes from Torreya grandis, assembly GCA_037957365.1. NCBI lineage: Eukaryota > Viridiplantae > Streptophyta > Pinopsida > Cupressales > Taxaceae > Torreya > Torreya grandis. The sequence goes on from JARHVA010001027.1 coordinate 3,013,792, forward strand.
CACAACTCAAACACAGAGTTGGTGTTCACCTCCAACTAGTCAATATCCACTACTGCCAGTACACCGAGTATACACACATACTCAACCAAGTACACAACGTACTCCAAGTATATCTCCTATGAACTTACAACAACCTACAACTCAAATGATCTTAATTTGGAAGGAACTACCTTGCCTTCCTCTTTGCTCTATAACTGAGTACACACCATACTCCAAGTAGATCTCTCCTGATCTTGCTACCTGTTGTGTTTCTATCCTCCCTAATCTTGCACACCTGCAAATCAATCTAGTTTTGCACACCTATAAACCTAGATCCTACACACACATACACCTATAGATCAACTGATCTTACTTACCACATGTAGATCTCCTAACGTGGCCTTGCACACCTGCTGACCAAGATCCTACATACATGAAGAACCCTTCTGATTCTCCAAACCAGCACCCATACTTGGCACTGTGGCACTAGGAGGAACACACCTTGCTCTCTTCACTTTGAAGGAGCTAATATTTGCTCTCTTACTCTCTAGCACAAATTACAATACAACCCATGAGTCTATTATATAGATCTCATGCAAACAATAATTAGACACCTAATTACAATAATTAGATTCATAGCTTCAAGTCTATAATTGGCCTTCTACATGTAAACAACCAGTTCGTTAACTAACTGTCCATGAACTAGCAATTCTAGAACTGCACAGGGGACCGACATCGGCCGATTCCTAACTGACGTCAATTGTTCTTCTCACTGTATATGACTGACATTGGTTGATCAGACCAACGTCGGTTGCTCTACCACTCAACAACCTCTTAGTAACCTCCTTCCCTATTTACATCAGTGAAGCTTTTAGCTCCACAACCTAACAATCTTCCACTTGGAGATAAATAGCTGCACCTGTACCTATACCAGTACATTGTCTAATCTGTATCCTGGATTGTATCCCTCTTCAAGCTCAATCTTAAAGACCAACCACCTCACACCCTATGGTACTACACCTATGTCTCAATTTCTCCATTCTCATCTTACGTTCTTCTACCGTTGCTATACTCCCACTCAATCAGAAACCCCTGAGAGTGACCTGTAATCAAAAACAAAACCTGCTCCCTATAAACTTAGCTTTGATACCATGTGTCAGGAATCTAAAACAACAAACATGCTCTGATACCAACTTTTAAGACCCAAAAGCACCATTTATTACCATGTACAAGCAACTTAATATGCAAAATTAAACCAAAAGTAACAAGTAACTAGAATTTAGAAATAACACAGAATATGAGAGACAATACCCAATTGTATTAATACTCTTCTAAAAAAAAATTACAACAAAGAGACGCCACACTCTTCCACCTTACATGTTTGCCACACCAAGTGTTCAGTAATTCATTTTCAAGAGCTCACTCTCTCAATTACAGTTCCAACACACAACTCAAACATAGAGTTGGTGTTCACCTCCAACCAGTCAGTATCCACTACTGCTAGTACACCGAGTATACACACATACTCAACTGAGTACACAATGTACTCCAAGTGGATCTCCCATGAACTTGCAACAACCTACAACTCAAATGATCTTACTTTGGAAGGAACTACTTTGCCTTCCTCTTTGCTCTATAACCAAGTACACACCGTACTCCAAGAAGATCTCTCCTGATCTTGCTACTTGTTGTGTTGCTGTCCTCCCTGATCTTGCACACCTATAAATCAATCTGGTTCTGCACACCTATAAACCTAGATCCTGCACACACATACACCTGCAGATCAATTGATCTTACTTACCACATGTAGATCTCCTAATGTGGCCTTACACACCTGCTGACCAAGATCCTACATACATGAAGAACCCTTCTGATTCTCCAAACCAGCACCCATACTTGGCACTGTGGCACTAGGAGGAACACACCTTGATCTCTTCACTCTGAAGGAGCTAATATTTGCTCTCTTACTCTCTAGCACAAATTACAATACAACCCATGAGTCTATTATATAAATCTCATGCAAACAATAATTAGACACCTAATTACAATAATTAGATCCACAGCTTCAAGTCTATAATTGGCCTTTTACATGCAAACAACTAGTTTGTTAACTAACTATCCATGAACTGGTAGTTTTGGAACTACACAGGTGATCGACGTTGGTCCCTGTCTGCCTGGAGGTGACTGACTTCAGCCGATCCCTGACTGACGTCGGTTGATCTTCTCACTGTATATGACCGACGTTGGTTAATCAGACCGACGTCGGTTGCTATGCCACTCATCAACCTCTCAATAACCTCCTTCCCTATTTGCATTAGTGAAGCTTTTAGCTCCATAACCTAACAATTTTTGGATCCACATCTCTTCCAAGAGCTCTCAATTTATAGCCCAAATTTGCTAAGTGAGGAGGAAGGAAGTTGATAAGTTGGTCCATGATAAAGATGCTAATTTTAAGAGATGGTAAGCTATAAGGTGTGCATGGGAAAGTTTCCATTTTACTCATGCATATCTTACCTAAAACTGGAAGTTCTTATTTTATAATCTTAGATACCTGACCACTGATGGTTAGGATAACCATTGATAGTTAGGTTGATCATCGATGGTCGTACCCCCAAGCACAAAAGGGTTAAAATGGGTTCTAAGTTGATGTTCTAAAATGTTTTAGAAAAGGGTGTCCTAGGTGTATTAATGAGTGTTAACATATATAAAAGGTATTTTTAGGGTGATTTAACTAGGTTAATAACTAATTAAAGGTTGAGAATAGGTCCAAGGTAGTTTGACATCGAAAACTAGTCAAGGGGAAGTTTTCGAGTGACTACATATGCATTATATGAGCTTGCATAATAAATAGTTTAAACTTTATGGAACTTATCTTAATGTTATTATTTGTTTTAATTGATGGGATAATGTCCAAAATCATGTATTTCCTTTTCTATGTAATCACTAATTAGATATATGAATAAACTCAAGTATATGACAAGTATGTTACTATGCAACATAACCCACAAAAACTAGTTTCTTGTTACACGCTTCGAGTGAGCATGAAAGAACTTAGTCTTGTGTGAAAATATAGTGCATGAGCTTGTTAGGACTAAAAAAATTATTTCCTTTAGGAAAACATGATAAAAAAATGCCTAACATTTTGGTTCTATTGATAGGACTCATAGCACTTGCTGCATAGTAATGACAAATGATCGAATGCTTATCCCTTGAAAGTAATGAACAATGGATTATCAATGTCTATGACCATTTTGTGATTACCTATATTGAACCAAGAGTTTATGAACGTGCATGATTTAATAAATATCTCTAAATCTCATTATATGAAACCTTATTTGTTGAAGTCCCTATTCATTTGCATGCTTGACTATCCACTTATGCTCAAAACCAGTTATAAAAGTTTGGAAGGAGGAAACCTTGGATGATAGAATGTAAAAGGGCTTTAGCACATTTGGGAACACCATGGACATGGGCTATTAATATATGGTTGAAATGGGTGTTGAATAGCTATATCTTGGAATATGATGTAACCATGTATTCTTGTCTTGAAAAAGCCAAGTTATAATTTCTCCAAGAGCCATGAGGTCGGTATATTAGACACATCCCACTAGAATTAAATAAGTTATTTATTGATTCAATACTTGAAGCTTTACCTATGAAGGGATAAACCCATCCTTACATGAGATGCATAATTAGGATGGGAATGTAGAGGTGTTGGTGAAGAATTTTTGGTTCAAAATGGTATCCAATCAGTAGACATTGTAAAAACATAAATACGATGAAGCTTTATAGAGGATTATGGATGAAGGCAAAGTAGGAATAGGATAGGAGGACTCATGAAGTGTTGCTAGGATCCATAGGGAAGTAGAAGGGTATAAGGAAGACTTAACAATTTTCAAACCATGACCAATGTTAGTTTTATCATATGAGGGATAAAATAGCCAGATAGAAGAGACTAAGAAACCAAATTTGAACAAACCCAACTCCCCAACCATAGTGCATAATCATGTTTTTGAGCTGGATGATTTAATCATACATAACTAGGGTATATATAGTGTAGACTTAGAAATTGATCCTATAAGAGAAATTATAGTTGATACAATTTTAACTTATAGTGAATTAACACTTTCTCTTCTTTTTTAAGTACATTTCATGTCCCAACTTGGTATTCTTGTTGAACCTAACATTAATAATGGATAGAGTATTTGGTCCAAGTATTATTAATCAACTTGCTACCATGCCCGATGTCTCAAGTGCTACTGTTGGAGGCACAAGAGGAGGACTATGAGGTAGAATAGGAGGAAGTGGTGAAATTCCACCTTTAGGAACATGATCTAGGGGTTATTAACAACCATCATCACAAGTGCCTCAACTATTGATGGTGTATTATGAAATGACACTTCATTTACCTAGATATCAAGGTGTGAAGAATGCTACAAAGCATGTTCATAAGTGTACAATCATTTGGACGGTGTGTGGTATAACTTCTTCTAAGTGAAAGGCCACACAATTTGAAACCACACTTCCTGAAAGATCACATAAGTGGTATAGGAAGTTTTACCCTCAATAATTGGTAATTAACTATGATTAGCTCAAGATGGAATTTCTTTAGGTATTTGAGATTCCTAAATTTGGGAAACAAACTATTATTTCACTAAATATATAAACCAAGAGCTCATTGAAAGTGTACATGAGTATGATTCATGATTCAAAACACTCTTATCTTAGATCTCATTCAATATTAATGTCATTTAGTGTGTCCAATATTTCTTGGGAGATTTACTACTTCCATTTTGATGAACGCTATCTCAAAGGACCTTTACCAGCTCACATGAGGCCCTGGAAGCTATCCTCCATGATGAAGCTATTGGTATCATTCAAAATAGGATCAATCCTTTTATAGAAGCTCAAATAGCTTTCATAGCATCATAATTAGAGAAGTTGACTGCATACAATGCATATGACACTTGTAATGGTCTTTATTGTACCAATTGAGAGTTTGAAAGTCATAATAGAATCAACTACCCTTGTAAAAACATCCATGTTTTACTAAAGTAGTCATATGAAAATTTCCATGAAGATAATGATGCATGCTTTTGTCCTCTATTATAGTGGGCTACTCATTCTAAAGTGTCTGAATATTGTAAGATATGTGATGCCTATACCCATGACACAAATGATTGCTAACTACCTTGTGATATACATGAGGCATAAATGCATGGTATGCATCAAACCTCTATCTCAAATACTCAAGATAATGGTGAATATTATGGATGAGGCCAAGTATGGGGACAAGGAGGTGGTTGTTTTTCACTATGAACATGTTATAAGTGTGGATATCCATATCACTATCAGTGAGATTATCTAGTCTATCCAACATGTGCTTTTTGTAAAAAGGAGCACCGGTTGGAAGAATGCCCTGATTTGTACACAACTATCATTAAGAAAAGAAATTAAAAAGGTGTTAGTATGATTTGCATTGATAAACCTCATTGGTGACCATGCTCTATCACTCTAATGAACCAATAGGTTAATATCACTACATGCAGTAGAGGATAGTCTCAGTCTACATCTATTCCACCTATTAAGAAGATATAACATGAAAAGCCTCATGTAATGAAGTATCATAATGCCCAAAAATAGAAAGACATGTTCTAGGATACTATTATGTTGGTATGGGAACTACAAGGGGAAATTTAGTTTCTTAAGGACTAAGAAGCTGCGCAATGTGTTGATATGTAAAAGGCATGGAACCTCAAAAATTAGTATGAGATGATTTTTAGGAACTTTATAAGCATATTATAGATGAAATTATTATCCCACAATTGAGTTATTGGATTAAAACTTAGGTATCAAGGCCAACTAATGATTGACCTCATTTTCTTAGGCCAACTGAAGATCATTGATTGAATCATGCTTGGTGGTAAAATACTCCTATTCCTCCTAGCTCTTAAGAGGATAAGGAAATACTAGTGAATGATGGCACTAATGGTTGGGTGATTCAAGATATTTTGGTTGACACTTATGTTGAGGTCAATTTCCTCATAAAGTATGCATGGCATAAAATGGCTATCCTAGCATTAAAACCATCATCTCATATATTATTTATGGATAATAAAACATGTGCTCTACTAATTATCATTATTAAGAATAAAACTATTGATATCCTTGGGGTACCTTTAAAAGTTGATTTTAAAGTTCTCAAGTTGGTTGAAGTTGATGATTTTATAGCTCTATTGGGTTGACCTTGGTGTTATGCAAACAACATGGAATTAAGTTTCAAAAAGCATTACATTAATTTTGACAATGCTGATTAATGCATCATCACCCTATTAGATCAAGTACATGGTCCCCCATACATATAACTTGTTAGTGCCAATGAAGATATTAACCATATCTACCACATCATATCTAGATATGGTGATCATCATGATCTTACTCTTAATGGAATCCTTTGATGGATGGACACAAAGTCCTTTTCTCAACTTGAATCCTTATATCACTCTAATTTTGATCATATGAATTCACTAGTTCACATTTTTAATGGCATGGACATAAGGTGGTGATGAACCCATAATGATTGAATTATTCATTAGGATCAAGTACACTCTATTTTACATCACTAGTTTCATCATAACAGCCTCATCTAGGGTATAATCATATATAGTGGAGTCTAAGCACTGAAACCACACATACAAGATTGTCAAACCATGTGGAGGGCTGAAGAATACTTTTTACCATAGTACCTATGGGTACTTGCTTTTTACGATGCCTTACATACTTGGGCCAAAGCATGGTATATTCATGAAGAATGAAATTTGGGTACCCATTTTTGGAATCTATTGAAAAATATCATGATCTCAACATTCTCTTACTCATCTCTAAGGATGAACTTGTGCCTCACTCTCCAAGCCATGCATGAAGCAATTATTGGTAAACCTAGTCTCATCGAAGATCAACTCTGACATATACATGATATAATATAAGAAGTCTTAAATCTCTTTAATGATCCATCTAAGAAATCCATCCCTACACCAAAACCTATCATTAATCAGACACATCATGAAGAGATTAGTAAAGGGAAGTAAAAAATAGTGTTTCATGTTAATGAAGGTGAAGAGTCTGACCCACCTAACCCATTGAAAAATAATTTGGATGTCCTTAAAGACTATGATGCTCGAACTATTTACAATACTAGTCATGATGTAGACCACCCATACTCAAAACCTTTTCAAACTATCTAGTGTACTTTCAAGACAAAGGAATAACCAAAGATAGCTATTGTGGGTAACAACTGGTCTGATACAGAGGTTTCAAAAATATTTGAGTTGTTAAAAGAATACTAACATGTCTTTCTAAGGATTTATAGTGAGATAAAATATTTTCATCTATCATTAGGAAAAATACATATCAAACTGGTTGATGATGCTTGACCAATCCAAAAATGGTCATATACGATGAATCTAAATTTATGTGCAAGAGTGAAAGAGTAAATTGATAGTATGCTGCATGTTGGCATGATAACTCCAAGTGACAAGTCTGAGTGGGTTATCCCCATGGCCATAAGTATAAAGAAAGATGGGTTCATTAGAATTTGTGTTGACTATCACATACTTAATGCATCTTATATTATTGATCCTTTTAGAATACCATTTATAGAATAAATCCTTGAAGGTGTCACCAGATGTGAAATTTATACTTTCATAGATGGATTCTCTTGGTACCATCAGGTCTAGATCATCAAGGAGGATCAAGATAAGACTAAATTTGCTACTGAATGGGGATATTTTTCATATACCATCATGCCATTTGGGTTGAGAAATACACCTTTTGTATTCTCCCATATAATCATTGAGGCCTTTAAAGACTTCATCAATAAATTTATTTAGGTTTATTTGGATGACTAGATAGTCTATTTCCTAATGAAGGATCATTCATTCTAATCTAAGGCTTATGCTTGAGCATTTTTGAGTTCTTCAAATATCACTTAATATAAAGAAATATCTTTTTACTATGCTATTTGGTGTTCTTATGGGTCATATTATCTATAAATATAGACTTATGGTAGATGCTACGAGGGTAGATATCATTCTTTATCTACTAGTGATGACATCCTAAAACATAATTCATGCCTTTTTAAGACATACAGGGTACAATAAAAAAAATAATCCAAGGATATGTAAGGATTTTCATGCCCTTAGAAGAACTATTGAAACAAAATGAACACTTTATTTGGACCCAATCTTACCAAGAAGCCTTTGAGGCCTTAAAGGACAAAATCATCACTTCATTGATTCTCTAGTTCCCTAATTGGACAAAACCATTCCATGTCAAGTTTGATGATTTTGGAATGGCCATCAGTGTGATATTTACATAAGCTGGTGAAGGTCACGTTGATCACCCCATATATTTTACTAGTATAAAACTTACTTTAGCTGAGAGGAATTACACCATAATAGATCATGAAACACTTTCCATGGTTTATGCTTTACAAAATTTTAGACAATACTAGTTAGAAACTCCTTTTATGTTCTATACAGACCATGAAGCTTTAAAGTATCTAGTTAATAAACCTATATTACATGTTCACATTTTCCACTAGATTGTATTATTTTGAGAGTTCTAATTCTCTGTCATGGTCAAAACAAGAAAGACTAATTACGGTCCTAACCATCTCTCTAAAATTTATTCTAGAGAACCAATGCATGCCATTAAGATTACCTACCTAATGTACATTTGTTTCATGTTTCACACATGCCTAAAGAGTTAGAATATATAGTAAATTTCTTAATGACTGGCATAGCACTAGATTCTGTGAGTCTGAAGGATAAGAAACAACTAGCCATTTACACTACATCATTCTAGCTCATTAGAGGATACCTCTACAAACTTGGACAAGATGAAAACCTTTGGCAGTGTGTTATGAAATAAGAACATATTGAATTAATTAATGAGGTTCATGAAGGAATTGATAGTAGATACTATGTTGGTGAGGCTATTACAAGTAAACTACTACTAATTATACTATGGTGGCCTACCCTTTTTTGTGATGCCAAGATATATGTTAAATAATGTAATATTTGGTAATGCATGAGAAAATAAAATCATCAAGATGCCTTTCCATTACACCCTATTTAATCTCAAGAACCATTTTAGAAAAGGACCATTGATTTTGCTCATCAACCTAGCTGGATAATGTATAGGTTCTTGCTATATCCTTACAACAACTGATTATCTCATGTATTGGGTTGAAGCCATACTAACAAGGGATTGTAATGTATCCACTACCATGTGATTCATATGTGAACATATCATAACCCATTTTGGCTATCCATTAATCTTGACTAGTGATTATAGTACACATTTCCTCACTAAGACTATCTGTGTCTTACTCACTAAGTTCATGATTTCCCACCACAAGACAACACCATATCATCCATGACATTGTTGAGGCATTAAAAAAATATTAGGAATAACACTTACAAAGATTTATAATATTAACCACATTAATAGGGATGATTGAATGTCTATATTACTTTGGTCTTATCGAACAACATATAAGCACCTCAACAAGAGTACACCCTTCAATCTAGTATTCAAAATAGAATCAGTTCTTCTAATTAAACTATTGGTACCATATCTTCAAAATTATGCACATTGGACAATTAGATGAGGATTCATCACTTAAATCATGTTTGGATGCTTATTTTTCGTTGGATGAATCTTATTTACTTGCTCATTTGAGTCAAAATGTGGAGAAATATAGACAAAAGTCGTGACATGATTTCCACCTTAAGCATAAGACATTTACCCTCGAAATTAAATTTTTGCTCTATGACTCCAAGTTTTCATGCCACTATAAGAAGCTAAATTTTCATTAGGATGATCCTTTTGTTATTCATAACATTCACCCTAACATTGCTTATCATTTTTGAAGATTGAATGGCCAATTTCTTCTTAGGCACTACAATGGTATCCACCTTAGGCCATATTTCTCTACTTAAAGTTTAGTTTCAATTATCTCAATAAGGCATTTGCCATTAATTTAATATTTCATGTTTTCAATAAAAAATCTACCTTAGTCATGTGCAGATGTCTTTTATTTTTATGCTCTTTATACTTATGATTTCATGGAGGACCATAATGCATATTTAGTGTTGGGTAAGAAGTGTTACATGTATTGAGAAAAGGTCCACATGTTGGGCATTATAAGGATGCATATGAAATTTAAAAATTCTTAAGATAAATATTCCTTCTAATGGTATGAATAATCTAAGGTTTTAATAGCTGTCATGCACTAGAAGCAATAATTTTTTTATTTTCATGCATTTATGAGTACTATATTTATTTTGTCAAGCATTGCATGAAGATTAAAATTGAAATAATAATTAAATTATTAGGGTTAAAATACTCTAGAATAGACATTAAATTTGACTTGGAAGACTTAGAAAAGATAGAGAAGACCACAATGTTGTTGGAGTACCAAAAGCAAGGCCATGCCATGCACATTAAGAACTTGCAAGACCCTACCTCTAATTAGTAGCATGCATTGTTATGACCAAGATAAATGGAATTGATTGATGGAAAGAGGTGGACATGGCTCACCTATTCATTGCCCACTAGGTAACTGAGGGGCTAAAGTATAATTGGGAAATGTATTTTTACAATAAAATCATACTGGATGTAGAGAGGACTCATCATATATTGGGCCATAGGTTTCCATGGGGGTATTTATTTTATTAAATTGGTGTACCTAATTACACCTCTATTTACCTTAAATGCTCATACCCACCAGAGCACAAGTCCATAACAAAGCATTATAAGGCATTCGCATGCCCTAGTTATATCACTCCAATGTTTAAAATTAAGATGAGGTCATGGTATGATGGCATGAAGGAGGATTTTGGAAATAAATGGTACATTTATAAGGAATTGCCCATCCATGTTGGTGAGCAATCCCAATTAATGTGAAATAACATTTTTCTCTTTCCCATATCAAAATGGCCCCCTTTATAGAAATTTTAGCTTGGTTGAAGCTTCCATATGCCTTCACATCATGGTACTTCATCAATTTAGTGAATCATAAAAATGATGCACAAACCCTCACCTTAGAAGTTGACCAAATTGACTTGGAGATTCATAATCTTTGAAATATGTATGGTTACTTTGGTAAGAATGCATATAGGGAAAAGCATGAGACTGAGAGAACTAATATCAAGGTTAAATAGACCATGGTAAAAAACCTATTCATAATTTATTTTAAATGCTGTGACCCAAAAATAAATCTTTAGGAGGTGTAGAGAATATAATAGAAAATATTCTACCTACACCACCACTTGATAAGAAGAAGTGATCTAGGAATGATGCCAACACAAATTCATATCCAAAACCACCAAAATGGTAAAGGAATACCCAGACATCACCACCAAAGGTCTCCCCACCAAGGGCTTCTCCACCAAGGGAATCACCACTGATGGATTGCCCTAAACAAAATTAATTGGAAAGATAACCTAAGGTTTTAATGCCATTAGCCCCAACCAATCTATTAGAAGAGGAAGAACTAGTGAGTTATAGGAAAGAAATGGAAGATTCAAACTCATAAAAGATAACCTCCCTAGTGAAATAGGACGCCAACCTTGATGAGGCACAATTAAATATTAAATATCCACTTGGTGAAGAGGGGGATGGTTTTAACATATAAAATATCAGTGGCATGGATATTGGCATCACTTCTTTGGCCCTAGATATAGATGTCAAGATCCTTGAATGAGATCCTTGAAAATTAAAGAAGTTGATTGACTTTGAAGTTCAACCACCTTTGGATGATCTAACCACCAACTTATGTGCTCCATACCAAATAAGTGTATTGGATAGAATGTTATATTTATATTCCCATTTCCATCCATAATATTTAACTATTGATACCAGGTATTAGGTGTCCTTTTTCTTGGACATGTACAATGAATAATACCATATTAAAATACCTATGGATAGCCTAATTTTAGATTTTAAAGAAATGGTGCTACCCACTCTTTTTTGGGTTGATCCCCAATAGATATCTCCCCTATAAGCAAGCACCACATTTTTAAAAATGGCATTTGAAGTCACATGATGTAATATACTTTTAGATTTTAATGCACATGAATTAGAGAAAAAACACTTCTAGGTGGTGGAAATGTACAAAAGGGAGATTACCACTTGAAAGGTGCTTGAAGAGGAAGTGACCATGTTGAATCAAAAATAGAAAAATCCACAGTAACTAAGGTAAACACTTTAAATATATGTAAAACTATTTTATGTCAAGAACCAACATTAGCAGATAGAATCCCTTTAGAGGGAGAAGCCATTGATAAGTTGGGAACCCTTGTAAATCTTATGTTAAATTAGTGTAAATAATATCCCATTATTAGGAATGAATCATTATGGGTGGTTGAGAAATTTATAGAAGTAATCAAAGTCTGTTGACATTCCCTTGAAAGAGTTAGGGAAGTAATCCCCATCTTAGATGGGATTTTTTAGAAACTAGCATGACCCAATAAAATTTTAGAGGTTTGGTTCAAGGCAGAAGAGTCTCAAACACATTAATTAGTAGATTCCACCCTTTTAATAAAATACCACATCCAATGTGCTAAGGCATTTAAAGATGTCAAGACTATGGAAAAAATAATAAACGTGTAATAGCAATAAATAAATTATAATTTTATAGCTCTCTTAAGATAGGTTACACATGAAGTCACTTCAATTGAAGGGGTCTAAATGATGCTACCACATCCCTTAACCAATTGGTTAATAAGGAAAGTGAGTATGTCAATCAACTTGAGTAAATGAAAAAGTTAAAATTGGTAATCAAGGAAATAACATCTAAGCTATTTAACACCTTATCACATTGGGATGGTTTTAGAAAGTAGATTAAATAAATTGGGTTTAAATTTTTAGTTAAGGTCAAGATTGATACTTATTCTAGGATGGACTAAGGGCATAGTGTGGGGTGATGTTGGAACAAATTGTGACTAAGTATTTTAGCCTTTGGTACAAAACTAGCATGTCACGAGAGGAGCATGGTGTAGGAAGACCATGGCATAGAACTAGCATGGCACAAGAAAACCATGGAATATAACCAAGTTGACACAAAAGGAGAATGACATGGAACATAATAGTGTAGGAAGATCCATTCAAAGACAAAGAATAACTATAAGGAACATGAGGGCACAGGACTCGATGCAATAGTGAAAGACTTGGGGAGCATTAGGGAAGCATGAAATGGTTGATGAGCCATTCTAGAGGATAAACTAGACTTTAATCATGACACAAGTTTTGCATTGGACTGCATAGAGAAGGACATTTGGTAGCAAGGATATAACATCAAATAAGAATAGAGGGGGCACAAAAGCCTAGGTCCTTAGGAGAAAATAAGTAAATGACTGCCATGACTCATAGTCTACTGAAGATCATTGGCTAGTCACCTAATTTGCATTAATAATGTAACTACCTAGTCAAGGAAAAAAAAGTATAAATACCACTTTGTAGAGATGTGTAAGGTGATTAAATATTGGAATTATCTAATGAATATTTATGGTAATAGAAGGATTGTAGAAGTTACAATCATTTTTTAGTGTTATGCTTTAGTTGATTGATAGTTAAAATAATGAGAAATAGTGGGTTCATTGAGTAATTTTTGGATTATAATTGACTATTTATTTATATAATATGCATTTTATGAGCTTGCATAATCAAAAAATTTATCTTCATGGCACTTATCTTAGAATTATTGTTTGTTTGCATTGATGAGACAAGGTCCAAAGTCCTCTATTTCCTTTTCTATGTAATCACTAATTAGATATATGAATAAACTCAAGTATATGACAAGTATGTTACTGCACAACATAACCCACAAGAATTGGTTTCTTTTTGTGTGCTTTGAGTGAGTGCACAAGAACTTAGTCTTGCATGAAAAGCTAACACATAAGCTTGTTGGGACTAGACACTTCAATGCCTTAAGGAAAATGTGATAGAAAAATGCCTAACAAAGTTTTTTCCCAAAAGTTTAAAATATGTTTAATAAATTTAATCCTTTAGTAGATTTTTTCCTTGTACATTTTTACATTAACATAATTGAAAATATTTAATATGCTCAGATTGTTAAACTCAAACAATGATCCAACATACATATTTCAGATTATTTATTATGGTATAAGGAAACATATCGATGATGAGGAATCCTATGGAAAATAATAAATTTCAAGACATATTCAAACATAGTTTGCTTCTACCTTTACATGAATCTATTATGTTTAATAAGTTTCTATCATTTGATGATTTATGTCACATATTTAAGGAAGGGGAGGTTAAGTTGTTGGCAATGAATAAGCTAAAGTATGTGACCAACCTATTTTTAACTTCAAATATAAATAATTAGAGTAAGCCACCATACAAGGTGAATCCAATAAAAAATAAGAGTGATCCAAAGATAATGGTGAATATAGTTTCATAACCTATTTAGATCATTGTGTTATAAACTCCTCCAAGAAGATAATTTACCAACTTGCTAGAATCTCCTTATAAGGTATTACAAAATTTATTATAATGTCAACTCATATCCTCCCTCCCTTTAAAGAATCTGATGTGAGTAGACCTTTTTCAAAATGATGTGATCAACAAGTTTTTTTATGATTTTCATAGAGCACCAGGGTATACTACCAATAGATACATTGGATTGAGACATAAGAAACATGATTTGATAGATGATGACATAATCAATGTGGGTACATTTACCAAAAGTAAAAAACCATAACCAAGTGAGAGTGGAATAATGAAAATTTTCATTTATCCTTTCCTTAAGCATACATGTCAAGAAATAATATATAGATCATAAGCTCACTACACATATAAGGAACATACGCCACCAAATTATTATCATCCTCAAATAGAGTTATAACATCTTTTGAATCGAATTATTAGTACATATCATGTTTTAGGGAAATCTAGATGATTTTATTACATTTGCAGAACATGATCTAGTGGATGATGATATTTATTTTCACTCTTTGATCATTCAAGCTTACATAAAATATCAACTTATATAGAGTGTTATGATTGATAATGGTTTAAGTGTGAATATATTCACTATCACAGTTCTTTCACATTTTGGATACATAGATAAGGATATACTATCTACAATAAAAATAATTAAAGGATTTAATTTTCATGTTTATATTTCTATTGGTGAGATCATGTTACCATTAGAGGTTGTATGAAATATGTGGCCACCAATTTTATAGTAGTACCTAATGTAAGAGTTGATTATATTTTATTGGGATGTCCTTGAGTTCAATTACTTCATCCAATGCCTTTTATAGTATTCATGTTTCAAATACATTTGCACTAATGAGGTTATCATAGTTCATGGTATTAATTATGAATGCCCCTTGTAACCAAATTTTGTTATTGCTACAGAGTAGATATAATTTGAGCATTTTAAAAATGTTTAATCTATTCAGAGAGTTTAGAAGAAAGTGGTAAAATTTACAAGGAAACATGTCCTTAAAAATCCACTTAATCTGTAATTTTCTACATATTCTAGAGAGGCAATTTCTACTATAACATGTCCTAGATTAGTATTATAATAAATTAAGAGTGTTTCATAAATAACACCAATAAAAAATGTATTAAAATACATAATGGATACGAAGAGTCCTAAAGTTCACAATACTAAGCAACATGCAAATGGTGCCACAAATTATCATCATGCTAGTGGTACTTATGTTATAGATCCAAATAAGTTTTTAAATTCTAAGTTGCATTAAATACTTCATAGTGGAATGATATTTTCCATTTAGAATAGGTTGTCCTTCCTATATTCAAAAAGACCCATTAATTATGAGGCTCTCAAGGGATTCATTGTTTAGTATGTTATTTTTTCATATATATATTTAAAAATATATTATAAAGAAGAGTATGTCAAAAAATATAAAAATTAGGACTTATGCACGACATGTGTAGTTCATTTACATTAGTTGATATGTGCTTCAATATATGTATTACTTATTTATATCCAATTTTCTATCAAATATTATTCTTAAGTGGTCTTGAATTAGTTGTCAAATGTACAAGTTTTCATTTTCAGAGGTAGTTTCATTTGGTGACACTCTATCAGGACCAAAAATTGACATAGACAACACCACACTAATTTTAATAGTCACACACTATGCCTTTATCCCATTCTAGTGGACTTGTTCATGTGAACATAGTCTCCAATTTATTAGATTAAAAGCAATCACAAACCTTCTATAGCTTGTTTGCATCACATAAAGTTCAATGGGACATATTTTTCTCAATTTTTATGGTACATCCTTAGCCTATTGTGTGTCTAAGGATATGTATGGATGACTTGAGGATTACATACCTTTTCTATTATTTTGTCACATTTATCTATGTTCTTAGTAATGTAGGCCTATATAATAACCTTGAATAATTAAACTATAAATAAGAACTAGTGGTTATTCTTTGATGATCATAATGCAAATTATGTTTGTATTGAATTATTTTGGAGGTTGACCCGCAAAGTGGCTCTTCCATATTTATCAGGTGATTTTTTATTTTGTCAATAGTTATTATGGATATTCTTATTATGTTCTTAATTTTGAAATATATGATGACATTGTTGTGAAATATATAAGTAATTTCATTAAAATTGGTCTTAGAACATCAAGTTGGGAAATTTTTTGTGGCATTGTTTTTTAGATTTAGTGTTGAAGTTATTCTAAGAGTTGAAGGATCGAAAACATAAATTAAAATTTGAGAATAATTTAATTTTTTTATCTTTGTAGTATTATTTGAAGAATTTTTTTGAAGTATATAATTTTTTTCACACCCTTTTGAAAATTATAAATTATTGGATTCATCTCAGTGTGATGATTCAATGGTATAATCTATCGATAAACTTTTTTCAGGCCCAAAATCCTCCATATTAAGGTTTGTGCATGGATATTTGTAACACTCATAGCCACAAGAAAGGGTAGTGCACTAAAAAAACACCTCACAAGGATGACAAGGATTTAAAAACTTTAGATTCTTAGCTTATAAGGAAGTTCACCAAATTCAATCAGATATACAAAGTATGGTGAGGAAATATGATGTCAATGCAATAACAAGGAACATAATTAGGGTGTGAGGGGAAATTTATTTTGTGAATAATCAGTTAAAAACCATGAATGGGAATTTGACCTCTTTTCAGATAAAATTTCAGAAAATAATCCTCCACCATTCCATTTAGATTCTCCCAATCATAAGAATCACAAATCTAGTACTAGTTTGAAGCACATGACAACAAAATTGGAAATGCATAAGTTTAATGGTAAGGATCCACTCACCTAGATCAATCAAATATAAATTTTACTTGATCTACATCAGATACCATGTGTGTAAAATGTGGTCATGGAATACCTATATCTTGAACCTAAGAAGTTAATTTGGTATATATGGTTATGTTTTCAAAATAAAAATAAGGGTGTCCTTGTTACCTAGTCATTGTTTACTAAGGATCTATAGATGCACTATTGCAACAATGTTTAAAACTAATTTAATTAGTTAGTAAAGTTATGAAAAATTGTTAATTATTATATTAATCAATTCCATAATCTATCCTTATATGTTGATGAGATCAATGAGGAAAACATGAGTGACATATTCTTGGGTGGGTTCAAGGATAACATCCAACTTGAGATTCACATGTTTAATCCAAGTTCAACATCTGAATCCATATTGTTATCATGTAAAGTAGAATAAAACTATTTTATCAAATAAAGGGATTTCCCTAAGGGTCATGAAATTAATGCCATATCACCATAATTTTCTTAGTCTAAAATATTGACCCCAAAATAAATTTTAGATAAACATGCAAAAGGGTTATGTTTCAACTATGACAATAGGTGGAGAAAATGACATAAGTATGTTGGAAATATGTTATTATACATTGAACATGTCAATGAAAATGAATAAGATGATGAGGCATATTGTGAGGGTATGGAAGAGATAGAGGAGGGATATAAATATTATAACCCTACTATCTCCTATAATCTACTTTTAGGTATTATTAATCCTCAAACTTTTATGGTGGTGCATTTCCTCAAGAAACATAAGGTGAAAGTGTTGATTGACTTAGGGAGTACACACAACATCATAAAAAATAAGTTGCTTACTCATTTGAATTATTTCATTTACCCAGCTTCTAAATTTTAGATCATGATTACATATGGTAGCACAATCACTATTCTAAAAAATGACAAATTATAAATCTTTCTATGGAAGACTACATGCTATATTTATCTATGTTTATTATTCCCATGGGTGGGCCTAACATTTTTTGGGGCTATAATGAATTACATATTTGGTAACTATAGAGATTAATTTATAGGAAATTTTCATGTGATTTAATTCTAAAGGTAAGTCATTTAAACTATGTGGATTATGGGAAAAATATCATAACTGGTTGGTTCACATCAGATGATAAAGATTCTTAAAAAATGGGCTGAAGGATTTGTTGCACGGTCTTTTTCCATAGAATTTAAACTATCCAATGTATCTACACATCCTAATTTACAAATGATTCTTGATAGCCACCCAAATATTTTTGGTACCATGCCAAAAGGATGACCACCAAGAAAATAACATTATCATGCCATAAGATGACTTCTAAGTAGTAGAATGCCAAACATCAAACCATACATGTATTTATATGTCAAGAAGAGTGAAATTAAAAATATGGTATAAGAGTTAATAGAGGTAGGTATTATTAGACATAGCCAAAGTGAATATTAATCCCCAGTAATTGATGATTTTTTAGATGAATTACATGGTTTTATTTATTTTACCAAACTAGATCTTCATTTTGGGTATCATAAAATTTGAATTAGAGGTGAAGATATCCCTAAAACAAATTTAAAAACTCATGAAGGCCATTATGAGTTTATGGGAATGTTTTATGTTCATGCAAATGCACATCTACATTTTAGCATTTGATGAATAGAATTTTTAGGCAATTTTAAAGAAAGTTTGTGTTTGTAGTTTTTATGACATCTTAATATAAACAAAATGTAGGAAAAAAAATTGAAGCATGTGAAACCGATATTGTTAGTTCTAGAACAATATCAACTTTATGCCAAACCTTCCATATGTGATTTTATAATCTAAGAGGTGAATTACTTGGATCATATTTTTTAGAATGAAGGAGTCAAATTCAACTATAATAAGATAAAATATATAGAGTGGTGAGTGTTAAAGACCCTCAATAACCTTCACATATTTTTGGGGCTAATAAATTATTATAACATATTTTTTTAAAATTATGGTAACATAAAAAATCTAATCAAAACATTTTTTAGTAAATACTCCTTCCATTAGAATGAAACAATTACCAAGGCATTTAATAAGTTGAAAGAGTATATGTACACAACTCTAATGTTGTATACCCTTGATGGTTCCAATTTTTTTAATTTAATGTGATACATCAAGATATGGCATGGGGTTAGTACTCATGAAGGGAAGACCCATTACAGTTGAGAGTCACAAAATTAGGGGAAAAATAAGATAAACCAATCTATGAGAAATAAATGATGGCTATTCTTCATGTAATCAAACAATGTAGACCTTATCTGATGGGTAGCCACTTTAAGGTAAAGATTGATCATGATAGTCTAGAATATTTTTTGGAACAATGATTGTCATCATAAAATGAACAAAAATGGGTTATTATAATGTTGGGAGATGACTTTGAAATAATCTATATTAAAGGAAAAGAGAGTGTTTTAGTGAATGCACTATCCAATAGGGATGAATTAGTTAAAGAATAATTATACACAATGATCATTTGATAGCTAGATTGGTTAGAAGAGAAAATGTTTGAATGGGAGAATGATAAAGATACATAGGTTATGAGTTAGAATATTCATCATGGTTTTGGTGTGTCTTACAGATTTGAGTTGAAAGGGAACACATTATGATATAAATCTAGATATACCTATGTAAGAATTTTATCCTCAAGCACAAAATACTTTAGGAGATTCATGCATCTCCACTAAAGGCACTCAAGAGTTTTGAAAACCTATCATGGAATCAAGTATGAATTATTTTAGGAAGGACTCAAGGACTATATACCAAAAAAATTGGTAGAATACATGGTGTGTCAATAGAAAAATGTGAAACAATTAAGACACCAAGTCTTATGTAATCCTTATCCATAGGTGGTATGAGGTTTCCATGGATTCATTGTAAGATTTTTAAGGTTTAAAGGGAACAATTTCATCATGGTAATTATTGATTGGATCATAAAATATGCTCATTTTTATTCCTTGTCATAGTCATTTGTATCTAGTATAGTAGTTGCTTATTTTCTTAATATAACTCAAAAATTACATGGTACTCTTAAGATCATTGTAAGTGGTCGTGATCCCATATTTATTCATAATTTTTGGACTAATTTATTTTCATGTTTGGGTACTAAATTGGCTCATAGCTCATCATATCATCCTCAATATGATGATAAATCAAAGGTTGTTAAAAATGCCTCGAAAGGTATCTTCTTTTATATCAAATAATTAGGAAATATGGGTCATTAACTACCACTAGCAGAATGGTGGTTTAACACTTCCTTCCATATCTCTTCCAAAATGTCTCCATTTTTGTCACTTTATGGTTATCACTCTCCATCCATCACTTCATCCTTGAACGTAAATCCCAAGGTTCAATATATTGAATAACACATTTAACATCAATAAGAGGTACTGGCTAGTTTGAGAGAGAATTTAGTAATGTCAATTAATCATATGAAGTAATAAGTAGATAAACATCATAGTCAGAGGTGTTTTGACATAGGTGATTGGGTATTTATGTGATTTTAACCATATAAAAATATGTATATGAATTAAAAAAAGGATAACAAACTTTCTACAAGTATTATGATCCCTATTAGATCCTACATAAAATTGGTAATGTTGTATATAATCTATAATTTCCCCAATCAAATCACATACATCCTATATTACATGTTTCTTTCTTGAATAAGGTAAGTGAATAGAGATTTTTTTACCTAGAATGAGTTACCAAAATTAGATGAAGGCAGAGCCATTTTGAAACATGAAGAGATACTTCACACATGCACTAAAAGGCCAAAAATAAGAGAGATGAAATATTTGATCAAGTTAAAGAATCTGAATAGTGAAGATGCAACATGGGACTATGAATATTTTTTGTAGTATCATCAAAAATTGATTCAATGTTAAGGGAAACTTTTTAAAATGGAATGGGCATGTTATGCCATTAAACTTAGCGTGTATAGGTATATGTGTGGTTGACTTGTGGCTTACATAATTTTCATATTATCTTGTCACATTTATATGTGTTCTTAGTAAGGTAGGCTTATGGAATAACCATGGATAATTAGAGTATATGTAGGAAGTAATGTTTATTATTTGATGATCATATTTTTAATTATGCTTTTATTATTTTATTGTGCAGGTTTCCTCCTTGAAGTGGCTTAGTCATATTTATCAATTATTTTACTCTTTAATCAATTATTATTGTAGATATAATTATTATATTATTAATTATTTGATAGATTATTCCATGATTTTGAAACATCTAAATAATTTTATTACTCTATGACTATCCCTATTGTTGCTACTACCATACATTACATTGTGTTAGACTTTAATTATTTTATAACTTAATTTAACATTCATTTCTCATTGGATACTAGATTTTCTCTATATGGTAATGTTAAAAATTGATTATGTAGATTATTTTAACTTATTCATGCATTCTTATTTTGTTTTTCTTCATGTTTGTGTGTATTTGACTTCTCTAGATTGTAGACATTTGAACATGTCCTTGATTTCAGCTCTAAGACTTACTATGTGCTATATGCATGTGAGTGGAATTTGAACATGGAATGTACCTTGTATGTTTTCCAATGGCCTTATTATGTGTTTTTGTGCTTTTACATATATTATTTGTGTGTGTATAATTACCATACATCGTACTTATGTTTTACTCAATTTTTAGATGCCATGATGGATAGCATACATTCCTCAAGTTTTTTAATGCCATGATGGGTATCATGCATCTTCTATGAGTAGTTTTATATTAGGTTTAAATGTTTCATATATCATCATTATTCATTACATGTTTAATTGCTACTATCTATCTAGACATGACATGACATATATCTAGTTTTACATGTATCATACATTATTATATTGCTCATATTATCAGTATGACACCATGATTTCCAATGTTATCACTATTACTCCAAATTTCAATCTTTATATAACATCATTTGTATAAATTTTATTTTGAGCTAAGTTATTGCACAAGCTTCACAACTCAGCTCAAAAGAGGTGGTATACATAGTGGCTTTTTTTAGAGACTAAGATGAAAAATTCCACTACATAGACAAAAAATAATAGTTTTTTGCTTAGTTGAACAAATTGTATACTAAATTTTTACCCAAAAAGTATATTCAAACAATATGACACCCTAGGGATAATGGCTTAATTTAGGATTTTCTAAAGTGGTCTGTTTTTATCCTAGAAATTAGAAATAATATCTCCCAAAATTATCATTATCATACTCAATCTACATAATAATTTGTAGTGGTTACCCAAAAGTAATTTAAAATGTATACACATGTAATTAAAAAATTACTCAAATTGGGGGTATCATGCATGGCATGTTGTCCATAATTTAGATAATTTTACTTAGATATTTAGTTGGTATTACTAAATATTAAAAAATCAATATACTTATATATCAAATTAAGGGCATATGCACAACACATGATCACTTCTATGCTCAATTTTTCATTAGTTTCTATATAATAAATATAAATTCATGTTATTATCTAGGTTTTATATACCAAAATTCGTTTATATTGTATTTCAATAGTTTTTCACCACAAATTTCATTAATTTTATCCCAGAACAAGTTTTTTCTATCTACAATGGTTGAATGAACATTTTTCACCATAATGTTTTGTTAGGGTTCATACAAGGACTTCAAGTTATTTTAATATCTTGAGTTGTGAAATGATGGAGTCAAGTTTATATTTATTTTTAAATCAAATTATATTACCAAATAATATTGGGGAAAGCATAGTATAATCCAAATGCTTCAATAAAGAATTATCCAAGAATTCCATCATCTACTCACTATTTTTGCACTAGAAAACATAACAATTTATGTACATGAAAAGGTGTATCCATTCCTTGTTATCTATTGTATGAGTTTCATGTCTTTATTTTAATATTTTTATCCTATGTAAGGATTGATTTATGCATGTTTCATTATAGGTTTACATGAAACACAATTCAACATGTCATCAACATTCAATACCATTATTTACATGGAAGATCATGTATAATAATCTTCCTTTTAATCTAATACTTTAAATTTGATACATTTATCAAATATAAAAAGGGAAAATATAGACATAAAAATGAAAATTTAATAATAAAACAATGCACTTGTGACCACCCCTTAGGCACACTTAACCTGTGCTCAATTCCATGATTTCAAACCCTTATTCCCATAATTTTATATGGATGACCCTCTATCTTTATTGAAATTTGATAATAAATGTTCCTATTCTCACTTGAACCTACACCCAATGAGGAAATGAAATGTCTCTCCTCATTTAAGTGAGACAATTAAACCATCTTAGGGTTGTGGGTTGTTCAAATTTGAGGTAGATCTCTAGATTAGGGGCTAGCTCCCCTTGAGGCATCACTATAGCTCAAATCCTACTACTAACACTTGGGGGATGAAAAGGGATAGGATTAACTTAAAGTAAACATAGTTTGTGGGAGGTGATACATAAAATATTTTCTCTACTCATACCCTTTAGCATGCACTTGGAACTAAGGACAAGTTGCACATACACTTCATTCAATGACAATCTTCCCTCTCACATCAATGCTACAACATGGGGTCTTGGAGATAGCATAGGCTAAGAAGAATTAGAAAATAGGTTATAAGATGCTCTATTGAATAGACTAATCACTACACCTTTAACTCACTTAGACACTTCTTACTGACCTATAAAAGAGAGATTACCAAACACACAAGATACTATGGAGAGTAACATGTGAAGGTAAATAAAAATATACTTGCACAAGACTAAAATCCATTGTGTACACTTAGTGGAATATTTAATGAGTTAAAAATAACTATATTTATTATCTCAAGGAAATTTTTTTGTAGGGCTTCACCACACCTAGGTAGAGAGATCCATACAATAGCTAAAAAGGCTCAATTTATAGAAGATATGAGAAGAGAGAGGGAGAAGGGGAGTTCAAGAGTCATAGAGACACTTGTCAAAACTAAATATATTAGTTATTTATGAATTTAAGATATATGTGGTGAGCCATTAAATGTTAGTATCTATAAGTGTCATCTTAAATCATCCAAATATCACAAAGTGGTCTAAAAACTCCTATCTTTACACAAAAAACTACCCCTCATAATTTGACTTCCAAAACTACCTTATCACTACAACTAATCAGGTCTAATGATGGATCTATGTGGGATTGGTTACAAAAAATCCCTCACATGAATTGGATTATCCTCTGATCATTCTTATTCTTTTGGCCATGCACCATCATCCATGATAGTTCTAAAATGAGCTCTCTTCATGCACCTCTCACACTTGACACCTAAAACCTTCCCAATTATTTATTCTAATTCATGTAAAAGGTTGGATTACATGTGTCAAGCGTTTTAATATCATTATTTTCATCAAAAAAGCCTTAAAAGTCTTCCCTAATTGATTTTTACCACTTTTCCCTAAGCATTCACTATTTTCCCACTAGATTGGCTAAAATGAAGGAGATATTAGATAGGTTTAGGAACTAAGATAGTTTATAAAATAGACATGATGAATTATAAAAGTCCTAAACTTTCTCCCAAAAGTGATTTGGTCTCCTAAAACCTTCCCAATCTTACAAAACACACAAAAATGTCAAAAAGAGCCATGTTCTAACCCCTTCCATAAAGTTCCATAAAAAAATTAACATTGGAGGGTTAATAAGATATTTTAATACAATTTCCCAAAGCTTCATGGTATTTCCATTTCATCTTCATGCTTCAATTGCTTCATTTTCCCAATTAGGTATGTATTGAGGGTTTACAAGGGTTTTGAGGTGGTCTAGACTCTTAACATTTTTTCATAAATAAAAGACATTATAATCCTTCAAAAATTCAATTTAGGGATTCTTAGGGACCCTCCATAAATTTTAGAATCACCTCAAGGTCCCATGTTGAGGTTGGTGGATGTTCCAAGCATTTGAAGTTACCCTTCGATCTTTTTTGCATTTTGTTATGGTCTAAGCACACTTTAGACCAAAAATGGTTTCTTGGGAAGTTTTAATACAAAACAAATGTTTAAAAACTTATATAAAAATACAAATAACATGAATTAATTATTATAATAGCTCATCAAGAGCTAGACACAAGAATGGTCACCCTTTAGAACTAGGCCTAGACCTTCTTCAAAGGGTTTGAATACAACCTTAGGTTACAAATAACTTTATATAATTAATCCCATGAATTACATGGATTTTAAATCTACAATATCATCTCATAATCATGTTTCAATGGCATATAATATTCATATCATGTTGGAGGTAGGAATGACTACTCATTTCTTCGTTAGGCTTAAACCTTACTTCTTGACTTTGATTACAATTTGAGCTCACCTGATCTTCCCATGGGTTACCCTACCTAATTTTGGTTTAATAAACTCTCTAATACCCCTATGTAAATGATACAAATCATTATAATTCTTATCAAATGATAGAACTAAAAATGATCTCCCATTTAGAATTACACCTATTCCTGGCCTACTAGGAATGTGTGTAGACCTTGTTGGTTAGAGAATTCTATTTGATTTCAAAGATCCTAGGAAGTTTATAAATTTTTATGTGTGAAAAATATTATAAAATATTTTGGAAATATCTCCACACTTTATTATTCATGTTTTAGCTTATTTCTCAAGACTTGTAGGGTTTTACACACTTGGAGAGTGTACCACCTTTGAGATAAAATAGAGGCATATTATATTATATATACCAAAAAAATTAAAATTGTATAATTTTAAAAAAAATATTAAGGATTATTTTTACCAAATATGAGAACCAAAAGAGATTATTTAGACCACTAACCTTCCTAATCTTTCAAGCAGACCTTCCCAAAACAATCTGTGCCAGGTACTTATGGAAATGGGCTATGTTTGTTCTCTTAAACTCCATTTCCTAAATTATATTAAATAATAATGGTGTTTATAGTTATAATACATCATTTTTAACATTCTTAGAACCATTTATCACCTTATTTCCCCATAATTTTTTTCTACACACCTTAAACGTGTAAAATAGGTCCTCCCTACTTGAGACAATTTTGCACTTCATTTATTAACCCCTATGGGTACTTTCCAAGGTATGTTTTGAGATTATTATATGTGTGTGAATATTAATTCCATTTACTTGTGTCACAAGACAAAATTCATTATATTATCACCTATGAATCCTCAAAACAACACCAACTTTGTGTCTAGGTGTTTAACTAGGACACCTCTATCTAAGACCCTATTGTAAGTTTTCATAGATATTAACTAGGTTGATTAGAGTGGAAAATAGGTCCATTTTTTATTATATATTGAAAAAAAAAACTAATTATATTATATTATATAATAACACCAACATATAAGAGCTATCTCCTCTTTATTTCTATTTATTTAACCATTACCTAGATTGAGACAGAGTTTAGGTCTGTTGTAGGTGTTGATTGCACATGGATTATGTTTTTTAACATTAAAAACTCTCTAATAATTATTTGGAGTCACCCTATTTATTTATTTATACTTTTATTTTCATTCTTATGCCATTTTCACATCAAAACACCATCATGCTCACTGCTTGTTATTTGACTAAGACAATCCCATTTGACCCCTGCCTGTAGGGTGTCATGGCCTTGTGAGACCCTAGTCATGATGTTTATGAAATATTTAAAATAGATTTTTAAACCTTAAGAGACACTTATAATTTGAATTTATCCTCTTATACCTTAAAAAAACTAAATATTCTTACAACTTTAAAATGATCACTGTCTTCCTATGTCTTTCTATAGGTTCATTTTCCTTGCTTGAGTACAGACAAAGGGATCGGAATGGGAGTCAGAATATGATGTATAATTTTCATTAATTTTCCTTTAAATCATGTAAAATATTATAAAAAATACCAATAAGTGATATCATGTAACCAATTCTCATATCATTAATCTGGATGAAAAAGGCCTATCCTAGTTCAGGCCTATCTACATCACTGTAAGAATTCAATGGCTTAAAAGGCATCTTGGGGCTCTTCAATCACCCCATTTCACTCAAAATTTACCCATAAAATTTTTCATGTGTGTTTTATATCATATATTTTATAATATCAATCCATCACTATTCATCATAAGCTCTTGTGCCTTCACTATGAAAACTCCAAAAAACCTTGAGGAGCACTATTTAAACCTTTAGGAAAAAAGTCCCTATATTAGTCTCTTTGTTTAGCAAAGATTTATCAACACCATGCTTTAGTATCAAGAGTCTTAACTATTCTATCTAAGCCATCAATTTTCTCCATCAACCTCATGAGGGCTCAAACCTATAGAATACGTCTGTATAACCCTACTAATGTCACCTATAGATGTGCATATGACTATGTATAGGTAGGAAAGATGAAATTGAGCAAGAAAGGTTAGCAAAAGTCTTAAAAACACCTTAAAATTTAATTTTTAGCATCAAAAGGATTTTTAAATCACTAAGGTCACCTGAGATCAACTTCAAACACCCTCTTCTTCATGAACATCACTCACTTGAAAGTGAAAAAGGGTGGGTAGAGAAGGAGAATGTGGAAAAAATGCAAGATTTCAAGGTTCCAAATGATTTTATAACCTATCCAAACAACTTCAAGACATCCTCATACCATCAAGGATATGTAACAAGTGAAATATTCTCTTTTTAGTGTGAAATCCATTCTAAAGCCATCTAAGATAACTATAAGTGCAACATGGACTAGTTTGCAAGCATACACAAGCCAACAAGAGGCTTCTTCGATATTTGAGAGCTCCAAAGCCAAAATTAGAATGAATAACATGTATAAATGTCCTAAAGAACATAGGAAATCATCAAATCCATCTAAACAAAACAATTTTTTTTGGAACTAGCTCAAAAGGAGACCCCCTTTGGATGCAAGTGCATAAAAAGTTACCTAAAGTATAAATGATTATTCATAAAGGATGAGGAAACAAAATTAAACTTCCTAATATTTATTTAAAGTACACTTAGATTAATATCCACATCTAAAGGAATTCCTCCTAACTACATCTATACCACCCACACCAAGTGTTTGAAAATGACCTTTCTTGGCTTGAAAAGAGAAGATGGAAGAAAAAGAAGTTTCAGATGAAATTTTTGAAATTATCTCAGAAATCCAATAATGGAAATTAATCTATACAAGTGAAGAGACACATTACGGATGTTTTTAGTTGATGATGAACTCAAAAAGTTTGTATAAGTGCCCAAAAGGCTCTAAAAATAAGGAGAAACTACCCTTCTATAAATATAACTAATTATTGGACTATCATATAACAAATCCTAACATTATATGACCTTCCCCACATTTAACCATATCTTGGTGACAAGTTTTCCTCGAAAGTATGTACAAGTCATTTAATGGGCTAAAAATGTGTGCAAATGACCCTTTTGCATATGAAACTTATCAAGTGACCAATTTATGACTTGAATACACATTCAAAAATATCAAAGACCATATTAGGACATATCCAACACAATTTTTAAATTTGACTAAGTTTGACCAACCTTGACTTTGGTTTACTAGGCCAATTCAAGAGAGATAGGCTTAGATAAGGAGTAGGGGAAGGATAAGAAAGATGCATAGGATAATATGAGACCTTCATAAGGCATGTAAAAACTTATAATTTTTTTATAAATGTAGGGATTGACCCAATTTTACTAAAGGTCAAATTTGGTTAACACTTTGGTAATTCCTAGGGGTAACATGCTTGACTATGTTAAGGAATAGTAACCTTACCCTATCCATTCAGCAAAGGGAGTCAGAATACACTTGGGAACAATAGAACAAAAAATTGAATATACTAAAAAGTAAGTTGACTTACCTCAAAACACACAAGGGAAAGGATAACACATAAAAATGACAAGAAAACACCAAAATAAAACACTACTTGTGCTATTAAGAACTTAGGGAACACAAGACACAATCAAACAAGCTATGTACATTCAACTTGATCATACCTCCATTCCTAGATCAAAAAGGAAGTATCTTGAATCTCCTTCCTCACTAGATGAGTGAGGATGACAAGCATGCTTCTTTTTAGATGTGGTGTTAGATGACTAATGCTTTCTTTTTGCTCCTTGATTAACATGTCATTTTTTGAAGTTATCTCAAACAAGTATCCAAAGTAGATGAAGTCCTCTTATATTTGGAAACATTATTCATATTGATATCCCTTCATCTCCTCATGTCAGGTTTGCATATCCATGCATGAGATAACTTGTTGCAAGTTTATGTCTTCTTGAAGGATTTCATCATTCATTTCACTTGTTACAACTTCCTCCAAGCCTCCAAGAAGTATTGTATCATGACATTTTGGAAGTGTTTATTTCTCAAATTATTCTTTAATGTTGGTGGAGGTAGCTTCATAGGTGGTTATAGAATCAAACTTCAAATCACTTTCAAAAGGCCTAAGACCATCATAGATTTCTCCATCATTATCTAGACTCTTTTGATGATGATGTTCCTCAACACATACCTTCTCTCTAACATCTTAGACTTGTTTTTTTAGGATTTTAGTCTTCTCACATTCTTTATATTC
Organism: Torreya grandis; assembly: GCA_037957365.1. Lineage (NCBI taxonomy): Eukaryota > Viridiplantae > Streptophyta > Pinopsida > Cupressales > Taxaceae > Torreya > Torreya grandis. Next base: position 3,043,717 of record JARHVA010001027.1, read on the forward strand.
TTACAACATTCGCATATAGATCTACCACATGTCTTCCTTTTAAGACATAACCTCTTGCTTACCATGACTAGTATTTAACTCCAAAGAACTTGTAGGCTCTTTGAGGGCTTCAACTTCACTACATATGCTCTCAAATATATTCCATAAGTCATCATCCTTTGACTGGTCTGCATCATGAAAAGGAGGAACAAAAAAAACCTTTTCCTCTTCTTCCTTGGATTTCAAGAGAACCTCTTTTAAGACCTTTTATTGAACACAAGGAATATCTTATTCCTCATCTTCACAAACTTATATCTCCTTACTGGAATTAATCCCTTCTTCATCTTCAATCCAATCTTAAATTTCAATCTCATCCTCCTTTTTAGTGATGTCAATATAAGGCACCCCAAAAATAGGAAGTGTAGCAAAGGGGATTCCCAAGTAGCAATGTAATTAAAAACATTAGAAGAACAACCTTGATTAGTTAGAAGAGGTGGAAATATGGGTTCAATATATTATTAAGGAGAGGTGTGAGGGAGTTTAATGGATTCAAGTTTCTCTCCCCTAACAACTTCTTTACTTGAACATGATTTGTTATTTTCTTCACAAGCTACCACCACTTCTTTCCATCTTGGGAAGGTAGGCTTAGAGATGTTTTCATGGGGATGAGATGATAATGAAAGAGTGAATGATATGTTTAGGAAACTTGGAGTTTACTTGGGGTTGGAATATTCATTACAACTCAGAAAACTAGACTTAGAGAGTTCACCTTCTATTGCCATGATAGATTGCCTTAAAATTTGATTGGCTAATTCAATCTCTTTTTCAAGATGAGATTCAAAACCCAAACTTAATTTATCACAATATTATTCAATTAATTTAACCTAATCCACCATGATATATTTATTATTTTGGATCTCTCTTATATGGAATTTAAATAAGAAAAACTTTAGAAATTGCATGGACTTGGGGTATTTTGGGGCTGCCAATATTGAGTTGGTTCATGATCTCTCAACCTCTCTTCTAGATGGAAAATTTGACCAAAAAATCAAGTATATCATTATAAATACTTTGATAATTATCTCTCTCTATAGGCATTCATTCATTTTTGACTTATTCCAAAGCATCCCTTACACTCCTAATACACACACTAGAAATGATTTGACCACAACCATATATAGTGTTAAGGTCTAACATGTAGTCTTGGTATCCAATAAGAGTCTTTTTAAAAATAGAAATGAGATGACTTGGAGGAGAACTAGGTGGACTAGGTGAAGTACAAGGTGGAAAAGACTAATATAGGCAACATAAGGATCATGAAAAGTTTGGACAAGTACATGCTCATATTGAGGAGGAATAGGCAAAGCAAGACATATCTCCTCAATGTGTGTTAGGGCAAACTCAAAGTCAAAATAATCCTTGAGACTTGTGAGAAGTGCGTAAAGCAAGAAAACAAATTTAATAAGAATACCTAGGCTACTTTACTAGTAGATTCATACTTGGAGTTGTCATTAGTGTTTAGTCAAATTACTTCCAAAAGCTAGTATGTTGAGAAGAACAACAAAACTCCTCAAGGAATGGACCTCTTGTCACACTAGGCATGCCAAAAACTATTTTCACTTGAACCTACACCTAATGAGGATATGAAAAGTCTATCCTCATTCAAGTGAGATAATAGATCCCCCTCATAGTTGGGTAACCCAAAACCCTTGGGTGGTTTAATTGTCTCACTTGAATGAGGAGAGACTTTTCATATCCTTATTGGGTAAGAGTTCAAGTGACAATAGTTCCTATTCCTCATTAAAATTATATTAAACTCATTACTTGACTTATTCATACTTTCAATTTGACTACCTCTATTCCTCAGATGAAATTTCTCCTTTAAGAGAATCTTGTAAGCCTATCATGTCTAAATTTTTTTTTTATCCTCTCATTAATTAAATACTATTTTACCAATTTTAAATTCATCCCAATGAGTCATTTTTCAAGCCGGATTCAAGGTAGTCAAATTTGTTTCACTATATAAGCACATTTTCTACCCATCTATTTACTGGAGGATAAGAGGCTTCTATAATTTTTGTAATCACTAGAATACATAACTACAAATTGACATAAAATTACCCATTCTTCCTAATTCTAAGTTTCTATATCCAAATAATCCCTAATATAATTATAAATACAATAAAAAGGTCACAAGTCTTTTGTTCATTTACATAATCACACCAAGATTACACCATCATATAGAATTTCACCAACATTGTAGACACTCCACTATAGCATGGGATAGCTACATGAAGTTTGATTCCTATTTCAAGTATTGCTATGTAGGAAACACTCAACACATGGGATGTTGAGGTCAAACACAACCTAAAAACCTTTACACTTACCCCCAATTTATTATGTTTACTTCCTCTTATAATTGACCTAGGTTTAGAATGAAGAATACGACACATAGTGGATCTAGTAACGAATTGAAATAATGTGAATACACACAAATAACCTATAGGTGAAGGCACATCTATTATATTTTAAATATAAGTTAAAACCCTAAAGTATAAAGTCATGCCCTAGAGACATTAATGCAGGTTTATAAAGCCCAAATAATGTGGCCTTATCCTAGGATAATATAGAACCTTATTCTTGATTCACAACACCCTCATACAATCTCACAATTAGTTTACATCCATTGTTACAATCATGCAAACCCAACTTATATCTAAGATATTTTATCTCTTAGTATTTTCTCCTTTTAACACACTTATATAAATAGTAATTTGTAATTATTTTGTGTGTGATATTTGTATATCTTATGTATTTTGATTTACTTAGTAGTTAGTTTTAATTAGATTAACCTCCTATTCAAAATTTTGATAAATAATTAGATAGATGTTGGTAAATTTATGAAAAAATGGGCATATATGAGCACCATTTGTCATTTTTCATTATAAAATTTATTTATTTGAGGTCTTTAGACTAAATTAGGCCCAAATTAGGTGATATTGGGTACACAATTCAATTTTAAGAAAATCATGCATGTTGGATCACCATTTGTCATACTTCAATGATTGAATATCACTATTCAAGAAAAATTGATGGGATTAGGCCTTGATTAGGTACAAATTAATAGTTATAGGCAAACTTGAGGAAGATTAGACTTGTTTGAGCACCCTTTGTCATTATTTCATGAGTGGTGTAATTTTAAATAACTTTGATCTAATTTAACCCTTTTTAGTTGTGATTGAAAACATGAATCTATATTTTCAAAAAAATTGGAATACATGGGAACCATTTATGATTAAGTTGTGATTTAATGTCATTATTCGAGTAAATTTTTTTATATTAATCATTTTTAGGTTTCATTTGGTAGATTTACATACCTATATATGGTAAATTAGACACATATACCTTATAAGCATCATTTCTCACTATTATCTAATAAAATGTTATTTATTTAGAAAATTGGACTAGATTAGGCCCCAATTTGGTGCAATTGGATAAATTTAGGTAGATTTTAGTGGAAATGACCATACATGAGCACCATTTTTCATTTTTTGGTGATCAAATCTGATTAAGTAAGAAATGTTTTAGTAGAGTAGTCTAGATTGGAAATGTTTAGATAGATTTAGGGAAAATTAGTCATATATGAGCGTCATTTTTCATTATTATATAAAATTCAATGAATTAACCCCAAATTAGGTGATTTCATAAATTTGAAAGTATAATTAGGGAAAATAAGACATTTTTAGTATCATTTGTTATTATTTCATTGTCAAATGCCATTATTTGAGTAAAAATTGAATGGATTAGGATCCAATTAGGTGTGAATGTCTATTAGATTTCATGCACCTAAGGCTTAATTCAATCAAAATTTCTCAAATGATGATATTTTATCATGGAAAAATGAAAAAATGATGAGATCAACCTCATAATTTTGATTAATTGAATAATGTTAACTTAAAACTTTATATGTAGACACCAAATTCATACCTGAAATGCATTCAATTAGTATGTGAATTCATGTATTTAATATCTTCTCACATCTTATACTTATCATTACAACTAATAATATAAATTTAAACATTTATTTTCCATCACAACAATCATTTAGTTTATGTAATCGATTATTAATAGGTTTCAAGAAATACTCATAATATCCTAGTCTTGGAAACATATACATCATGGTATATAGGCTAAAAGAGATTCTATCATTCATAAAGAATATTTTTAATTATATATTTGAATTGATTTCAAAAATTGTACACTTTAAGAAAATAGTAGACCTAATTTTGAGTTTGTATACGAATGTTATGTGCTCTAAAAGATAAAGGATCTTTTTGAGCTCTGAAAAAGGGATATCTATGTTTTATTTTAGAAATGTTTTTCTCTAATTTTGGCTTGGGTTTTCCTTTGGTTTTAGGAATTTGTACATGATCCTAACCATTGAAATTGATCTGATAATTAATGTTGAAATTTTTACTTTAGTGGTTTCCAATGGTCAATAGATACATACGTAGGAAAAAATTAATAACTTTTGAATCCATACGTACTTATGAAATTAAAAGCGCCTCATCATTCTACACTTCGTCAACTACAATCTAAAAATAAAAATAATATTATTTTTTATTTTCCATCGATAGGAAAATGATCTTTCATTTTTTGCAAGTGATAATATAAATAGAATTATTCATTAATTTTTTTTAAAAATTACATTATCTTAAATTGAGTCCTCCACATATTAATAAAAAATCATAAAAAAATCATTTATTTCTTTTTAAAATAGGCTTGGTAGACATGTTGTCACTTTTTATAAACCTACAAAAATATAAGGAGTGATACATTGAAATTTAAAATATTAATCTAAAAAATTATATTTAATTAAAAAAACTATTGGCTCATAAACTAAATTCAAAATGAAATAACTTTTATTTTTATACTATGTTAAAATTTGATGCAGAAGCATCTCAAATAAACTGACAATCTTGCATCACCATAAAATATAGTTAGTGGAGGAATAAACCAATTTTTGGTGGTACATAATTACATAGTGGAGTGGTTTTAGAATCTTATTCTGAGCTGCACAAGATCCCACTTATAATAAATGAAATTGGCTAAGAGTTATATCAAAGTTGAAAAATAAAAAGGTTACAAGTTTTGGATAAGACAAGTAGTGCATGTGGGGAGCTATGATGTGCATAAGAATTCAATAAGGGGTAGGAAGTAAGATGAAAAATTAAAAACTCATGCAAAAATGTATAAAATATAGATATTTTCTAAGTTTCAAAGAACATGGAAGGAAATGAGTTTTTCATCGAAGGAGCATTGCATGATAATAAAAAAGGTTATAACTGAAGATAAGTTCAAGCGTGCATATAAGAGTTTATTTTACCTAAGAAGTACATCAAAGTAATGCATAATAGTAATTATCCAATGAATAATATCTAAAACACCTAGTGCACAATATGGAAAGTGTGTGGATACATGGAGAGTTTAAGGCACAAGAGAGAAAATAAAGTTAAAAAATAAAACATTTGAAACTAAACCTAAGAAATCAAGAAGGATAAAGATGAGTAATTATTTTTGTGGACCTACACTTGGCAATTTGACCCTAGGCTAAGTTTATTTTATAAGTGATGTGACAACATTAAGGAAAATATTCTAATCTCTACGATGCATAGATATATGTTCTGACAATAGTCAAAATTATGTGACTTGAGGTTCATATAAGTCTATGCTACCTATAGGTTATACTTGTATATTTTCAAAAAACCTATTAATTCATGTAGTACCTCATAAAATATAGTTTTTTCCTAATGTGAAATAATTCCAAGGAAGTAACCAAATCATGAAAAACTATAAGGAGTGGAATTGGGTCTTTTGGAACACACTGAATCAAATAAGGAGAATATTATCTATTTTCAAATAGACCCCATAAAGATACAAGACAAATATTTAAAATAAAAGATAAGGAAAAAGAGTGTTTCACATGAAACATGAATTCCCATATTCTTTATTGCATGTAAGTATGAGTATTCCATGAGAGAGAGAGAGAGAGAGAGAGAGAGAGAGAGAGAGAGAGAGAGAGAGAGAGAGAGAGAGAGAGAGAGAGAGAGAGAGAGAGAGAGAGAGAGAGAGAGAGAGAGAGAGAGAGAGAGAGAGAGAGAGAGAGAGCACTCCATTTTAAAATATTATGAATCTCATAATATCTTATAACCCTAGATTATTAATAAATAATTATTTGGATATCCCTTATGTGAACACTTAGGGTTGTGTTTTAGGAAATATTCAACGAGATCCCTAATTGTAACTACACTAACTGTTATCATAGTAAGGTTTCTAACTTTGATAAATGCAAGGAGAAAGGGTGAACCTAAAAGTGAGATATAAGTTAGTATAAGGAAGGGTAGGAAACTATTAAACATGAAGTAGCTATTAGGATTTTTTTTATCCACTATGAGAACGGTGGGTAAAGATAAAAGAGGGATGACATGAGAATTAAAGAAAGTCTATCAAATCACCAAACATGAAGTAGCTACAAGGGCATCATTATACACCATGATAAGTTTGGTAGAGAGAATGAGTGGGAGGTAAAGTGGGAAGAAAAATTTATATGGATGAATTTGCATAGGATCATGGAGGGAAGATTCACATAAGTATTTCATAAGGCTAGATCACCTATGTATACTTTTAATGAGAAACATATCAATAGATAATCATCGAAAGGTGTGTTATTATTATATAACCATTAACACTATCAAATGTGAGTAGTCATTTTTCCTTTAAGGTTCATAGTGTAACATTGGATGACCATTGACCATAATGAAGTCAATTTTGTGAAGAAGGGAAGGAAATATTTCCAAATGTGAGGTATTACATGATTGGATAAGGAGTAGTCAAGTGTTTATAGATCAAAATAAAGTGAGGTAGTAAAATGTAAGAAAGTGAGGCACAAAAATAATTACCAATATGAGGTAGTTAGAATACATAATTGACTTGAAGTGATGCATGGAAAGATCACCAAATGTGAGGTAGTCTAGGCTATAAATAGAATAATTGAGTTACTACATATGCCAAAAGTGAGGTATCTCACATACAAAGGATAAGTGGGTTGATGGTGAATCACTTGAAGAGCTGAGGGCACTAAAAAATCACTTATTGTGAGCTAATCAGGGCGTGTAATCATATTATAATAAAATTATTGGGTTATAAGGTGCAAGAGAATAAATTTGTTCTCCATCGAGCATAGATGGATAGAGAATAATAATTGAAAAATATGGCTCATTTGAAATACAAGATGAGATCGAGATCTGGAGTCACATAGCTTGAGGAAGATAGAGGAAATAAACTTCATGTTATAAGGGGTTTTAGGGAATGAATGGCATAGGTAGAGAAAATAATTATAGAGAAGAAGTATCCTATAGATAAATGCGAAGAGGCCCATAAGAGAGAAGATCCCAAAGAGGTTTTGAGGTGCATAAAGAGTTAGTCTAAAGCTAAAAAAATGTTACAACCCTGCCTTTTTATAATCTATGTTACTATTTAAAATTTTATTATTGCTAATGTATAACTAACTAACAATTGATTTGCTTAAGTTGGATTCTATGGTTAGAATTGATGTAATGGTATTTGGACTACACGTTTAATTCTACACTTGATGATTTTCATATATTATTATTGTAATTGATATTATTATGGTTATGTATTTATTTATCGATTATTTGATATGGTATTATTAATGTACTTTTATGGTTATGGGTACCATATTATGATCTAAGTAGATGTTGGTAGTGGTACATTAGGTATTATGGGTAAATTTTGAGTGATCATATAAGTTTGATAGGTATTATTGATTTTTAGTCACATTTACCATCATTAGAAATCTCGATTTAATCATTGATTATGTCATTGTCTTGACATTTATACTTGTCATATTTCATGGTGTAATATTTTAAACCTTTATGTTTGTTTGTCACATGTTATCATAGATTAGTTATGTTTTTAATTATTCTTACTTATGGCCATAGCTTTTTATTTTTTCCTCTGTGACTAACTCATGCCTGTTCCCTCTGTGTGAACTCTATTTTAACCCCTGTGTGCCTACTTGGATCTTACTCACCTATTTGGATGGATTTACTAAGGTCCTACCTAAACCTACCCATGACACCCCCATTGGAATATTACCTATACTATATAAAACCTTATTATAGAAAGGTGGTTGCATGGTTTATTTCGTGAAGGCATTAACACTAATATTAAATCAAGAAATAATAGCTAAGAGTTGATGGCATAGACTTTGAATGGGGGTTTGGTGTTAATATGGTCATTAGTGTTAATTGGGTTTATTTGTTTTTAATTTGTTTGATTTCATTAGTTGGTTATTGGTTAATAGATCAACCATTTTAGATAGGTCATTTAATGACCATTACATTGAGTGGATATTTTGGCAGGGATTTCATTAGGGAATGATATATAGGATTTATCTCTCCTCGCATGTAATGTAGACATTGAATGGGTATGGGGAATTAGATGGAAGTAATGGAGAGTTAGGTGGTGGATGGAAAGAATTGATGGGATTAGGATGATGGAAGGAGAATGGATAAAATAGTAGAGGAGCTCAACTAGTTTTTTAATGTGATCATGTTAGATTTTTGTTCACCACAACATAGAAATTGAAGGATTTTACATTCTGTCTTGTTGGATTTTTGATATTTTCTTCTTTACATTTTTTAGGTAAGATATTTTGACTGAGTTGGTTTTTGTTCATGTAAAATCTTGGAAAATAAAAAAAAGGTTGCATATGCAGTCGGAAGTCTTAAGACTTTTGAATAGTATCTAGACCTTAAGGTGATTTGATATGAATTGATTTTATATTCTACATGTAAAATTGTAATATATATATATATATATATATATATATATATATATATATATATATATATATATATAATAGTTTTGTATCAGTTGTATTTTATTTAAATCTTGGCTATGAAATGTTACCATTGTTTATGTGCATTGAAAAAACTTCATGGGTTTTATATTCTATTTTACCCTAATGGACTTGTCGATTTTGTGTTAAAATAAAAGGTTGGTGGTTTTATTATTTTATTGTGTGCATAATTTATATTCTTATGGGTATTTTATCAACCTATTTATAAAGGTTTCATTGTTTCATGGCTTCATTATATTCATTAGTTGTTTGAAATATATATGTATATACATATGTTGTGTATTAGGTGTGAAAATTGGTATTTAAATAGACTAAGTGTTCATTTTGTTGGAAGGACATTGATATCATTTATATTTTAAAGGCCAAGTTTTGTTCTAGCAATGGTTTCTTAGGAATTATTCCTAAAATGTTATTGTTTAATGGGTTTTGATGTTCTTCTATGGATGCATGCATTTATGTTGATAATCATTTGGATTTATTATTATTGATGATTGGGTTTGAATGTGATTTATGGATTTCTTGGAACAAGTTTTGAATCAGGTTTTCCTTGTTAACGATTGACTAGGTTTTACATATTTATATACGTTCAAAATTCTAGAAAAATGTTGTGGTTTTCCTTCATATAGATGACTGTGTATATGTATTATTCTCAGGGTATTTTTCATAAATGGCTTATTTAAAACTTGGTTTATATATATTGCTTTCATTTATGGAATGAATTTCCATCTGGGTTAATGGATTTAATACTTTTAAGTTGAAAGGATTTTGAGAAATGTTTAAGGTTTCTTTGAAAGTTGGTGACCATGTTTTTTATTTGTATCTAGTTGAGGGTGAGATTCTTAGAGATTTAATGACTCCTGGTGAAAGATATTAATTTGGGTTTTTATTGCACATTGATAGAGTTTATTATTTTTTACATGTATGATATGGGTTTTTGGTAGCAAGATATTTTGACTGGGTTTTATAATTATGTCTTAAATTGAATTTTATATATTTATGTCATGGGTTCTTTATAGAAATAAAATTGAATGGGTTTTTGTATATATGGTCATGATTTTTGAAACATATCTTAACTAGTTTGTTTAAATTAGGCCTATTTTTAGTCTTCGATTCTTTGATGGACTCTGCATATTATTTGCATCATGTTAAGTAGATGTGCTATGTAAATTCTATATAAGACTAATTGAATTGCCTTTTTTGAGTTTTGGCATGAATACTAAGTGTTTATGTTTTGATAGAAACTTTCAGGATGTCAAAAGAAATCTATTAGAATTTTGATTGTATATATATTGAATACAAGGGTTTGAGTTGAACCTATAAGTGTGTTGTTTTGTAGAAATGTCTTATATTATTTCTTGTTTAAATATTATGGATGTTATATTCCTGAGTGTAATGAATGACTTAACTAAATTATTATGTTTTATCATGATTGGTTAAGTATAATCTATTAATTATATGTTGTGCATGACTGCATTATTATCATTAGGTTTCCATTCCTAGAATGGAATTGAATAATAAAGTATTTACTTGGTATGTTGTATACCTAGGGTATAAATTTATAGTCAGGATGGTTGAGCCTGACCGCATACTTGGATGGGGATCCAAGTTTGTTATCTCAAAAGCTATAGAATGGATTATATGTTAATTGGTTCTATATCATTTAGTATCTTGTGACATTTATCCCTTCTTCTAATTTACATCAAGGATGAATTAGTTATTCACATATCACCTTGAAATGGTGGTTATTGTATTTTTTTATGTTATGATGTTTTGTTGAGATGTACACTGGTTCAAACCCTGATTACTCAGAACTCTCTTCACATCCCTAGTTACCATAACCACCATCTTGATGATGGTTGGGATGGTAAAGGACACTGATGGTTAGGCTTATAGATTTTTTTGGAGGGCTTGTCAAATTTAGTCACTTGCTGCTCCATGATTTGATGATCTTGTAAAAATGTGAAGTAAGTTGTTATTGAATTAATTATGTTAGTTACACATTCTTTACTTAGTTTATTATATTAATGATATTTGATTTTTAGCATAGTTAGTATGAAATATTGATTTAGTATTGGTTAGTTATGTTAGTGCTAACATGTGTTGATAATGAAATATGGAAAATGAATGGAAGGCTTAAATATTTCATAAAGGGTAAGAAACTGAATCATGTACACACACACACACACACACACACACACACACACACACACACACACACACACACACACACACACACACACACACACACACACACACACACACACACACACACACACACACACACACACACACACACACACACACACACACATGCACATTGTTGAAGGTAATTCCTTTTATATATTAGGTTACTAAAATATTTATTTTGTTTCCCTTCCTATTGATAAAACATTTTATTAATATTATTAATGCAGAATTAATCTTTTAATATTAACTATATGATTAGGTTGATTTAACATGGATTCTTGTATATTAACTCAGAATAATTGTTACTTTATCAATTTCTTGGTTTAGTATATAATCTTGATATCAGATCAGATATACTTGATGTTTAAAGATTTACATAGACAACTATGTAATGTTACTTTAGAAGCATACATAATAAAATTAATAAGTAACATTGATCATTCTATTGATAGTTCTATTACAAAATTAATATTTTTATTCATTTATATAGACACTTAAACATATACATATGTTTTCTCGATAGATAAGCATATAGACTTTGATTAACAAAGTAAACTAGCTTAATGATTATCTCTGATGAATTACAATAGATAGATGTGAATTTGTTTACATATAAAAGCTATATGGAACATGGGTATTTTTTAGTTGTTTCATCTATGTATCGATTATTACAATAACTATTGGTGTATACCAAAAAAAAAAAAAATCTCATCTCTAAAATACATTTTAGACATATCTAGTTGCACATAAATGTATGTATATTACATGTATTGAATATGAAAAGTATTAATTTTATTCTTTCATTTAATAATAAATGACTCATGGGTTATTTTATTACAATGGTTGTATGTAATGGAATTTAGTTGAAAAGTCTTAAATAAATTAATCTAGACTTAATGTTGGAACTCTGTTATATTACTCTAATGAACAAAATGAGTTAGCTGGATATTGTTTTCTACATTGCTTAATGTTGTTTAAGCACATGATGGAGGCATGCATACTTGCTGATTTTCATCTCCTTAGGATACATGTGCTTTTTATCCATTTATGATAGCTGAAATTTCTTGCATTGCTGCCCATGGCATGCTCAATAGAAATTTATAAAATTTCCTTAAGTGGAACATTTTATTTGTGTTCCTCTCAACTTGAAACTTGGCTGAATTTCTATTTTTATGAGTTGTGTGTATTATGTTGTATGAAAATCACCTGTTGTTCATGTACTTACATGACATCTAGTCTATTTAAATAAAAGTTTAGTTATACTTGTTCAAATTTGGAATATTATAGTTTATTATGTTGTTCATAATGAGATATATTCCCTTACATAGTAATATAAATTATTATTATTATTATTATTATTATTATTATTATTATTATTATTATTATTATGGATAATTAAGATGATAGTGGTTAATAAATAACCGAATGGATACTTGGTTGTATTATGTTTTGAACTCTCTCTTTGTCTTATTGTATCACATTGGATATGCCAATATAAATTCATTACATGGATTCACTTATAAGATTCCATAAAGGTTATTTGATGAGTAATGATATTGGCCATATTTATATAACTATTTATTTATTCTAATAATGACATTCATGCTTATTAATTGAGTGTTATGTGAACTATTAAGGTAATGGTGTGGTGACCTTTAAGGCTACGACGTGATTATGACCTTGAATAGTAGTAATGTGAGGCCTTGAGTCTTAAATTTGTTCTTGTTTGTACTCTCTTTTATGAAATAATTTTTTTTGATGCATACCTAATATAAATTTACATGTGTTGAATTAATTTATGAGTGTTGTTATCAATTAATTATTTAATTATGAGATTAGATCAAAAAAATAATATGTACTTTAAAATAACCTATTTTAACCTCAATGATAAATTAGGGTGTTAGAGTTATCATTTTTTATTAAACTAGTATTAGAACTTAACCATCCTCAAGTAAGACTAAAACCCATAGAGGAGAGTGAGGTATTTACCTAGGGTTAAGGAAATAGAAATGGTCCTATGTAAAAGTATGAGTGCCACATATGACACTTGGGTCCTATCTGTGTATGTGTACATTGATACACCCGAACCCCATAAATATCTATAAAGGTAATATGCTTCCCCATATCACCCTTTGTATGTAGTTACCTCTATCTAATTACCTTAGTTTACCTCCTTCAGTTCTAGTTGCATGTACATGAGTGCACTTAGAGATTATCACTTGCATCAACAAGCAAGGTATTGGGTTCAACATGCATCCAAAAATGTACTTTGATATACAATTTCAAAAATGTTTCTCATCTAGTATCAGAGTAGTTTTATGCTCTAGGGAAATTAGAGAATGAATTTTATTCTTTAAAATTTGTAATCTACTAAGTTATCACTTTATAATTTTATGATGGTTAAAATGTGATCAAGAAGATAAAACATCCATGATAACCCTTTCAATGTCAACCCAACAAGGGATAGAGGTAGAGGATGAGGAAGGGGTCATCATGGTCACATCCACATTCATAACCGAGAAGAGATGCCCATAAATAATGTAGACAACAACACCAAGGTTAAAAATGTTAATACAGTTGGTGGAAATCCAATTGATAAGAATGAGGAGATCCTCAGTGGAATCTTGATATCCCTTAACACTTTTAAAAAAAATATTGATAACTAAGAGTAAAGGTTGAGTAACCTTGAAGGATTATCCTAAGAGTAAGTACCTAGATTAGAAATGAGACAAGTAGTACCCATGATGCAAGAACTATCTTTGACCATAGTTGACCCAATCATTAAAGAGCTAAAGAAACTTCTATTGCCTACCTTTTTGGGTGAGGAATCAGGTGATGTAGCTAATGTATGACTAGTACACTTGTAGTAATATTTCAACCTACATAACATGCCATCGAATGTGAAAGCTAGGGTGGTTACCTTTCAGCTGGTTGGTTTTGCAGTAATGTGGTGGAATCACCTTTGTGATATTAAAGGATATCAACCCTTGAACCTTTCCTATCCAATTTTTGGGACTTAGTTTCATAAAATATACCTAAATAACAACTATAAAGACAAAAAAATCATTGATTTCCAACTTTTAAATCAAGAAAACATGTCTATTGATGAGTATAAAAATAAGTTTATGAACCTTTTGCATCATGTGAACTATATGCATGATGAAGAAACCCAGATTAATAAATTAAAATTTGAGCTTAAAGAAATATTAATGCACAACATCAATATGATGAATGTAAGGTCTTTGGAAATAGATATTGAATCAGCCTACAAGGTTGAGGAAAAAGAAAAGTCTCACAAAAAGGCAAGACAAGAATTTAAGTCTAGCAAACATCAATATAAAGAAAAAATATTTTCTCCCATGAGCAAGAAATTATAGAAATGAGATCAAAACCACTAATTTTATAGTGGTAATAAGAGTTTCAACAAATTTTCCAATCAAAACAAAAATTTCAAGTCTCATGGATCATATAAATATAGTTATTTTAAGAAGGAATAACATCAAAATAACCAATGTAGACCTGCCATGAGTGCTAATACTATTCTGGTAGCATCTTATAGACTTGTTGTTTACTATAAATGTAGTGACAACCATTATAAAAAGGACTATCCTCAACTAAAATTATGCCATGCAACCAATCATAGGGTATATGTTATAGTTGATAATCAAAATCCTGACTTGTAAGCCACTCCAACTAAAAATAGAGGTATAATAAATGGTTTTTCCTTATATGACTTGCTGGACCTAATTTTCTACTAGAATATGACAATAAAATGGAATTAATAAGGTAGAATTTGAAAGTGGCATCATATCAACAAAAGAGTTATGCCGATCAAAAGATTTTGCATGAATCTAACATGGGTGATAAAGTTTTTTTGTTTGTTATGCCGGAGAAAAGTTCTATAAAATTTGGAAAAGTTTCAAAGCTAGATCCACATTTTGTCAGACCCTTCAACATTGTGGAAAATATTAGTCTTGTTGCTTATTGGGTGGCTATTTTTTCTTCTCTATCAAGGATTCAAGATGTATTTCATGTTACTTTACTAAAAAAATATGTACCTGATCCATCTCATGTTTTGGATTGGAATCATTTATAGGTCACAAATGAGGAAAAGATCTAGTTATAACCAATGGAAATCCTAGACCATCACAATGTTAAGCTATGAAATAGAGACATGTGGTAGGTTTTTGTGCAATGGGATCCACTAAGTGAAAGAATCACTAGTTAGAAAGATGCATAACTTTTAAATTAGCATTATGTATGGTTATTTGACTAGTCACTAGGATGGCTCCCTTTCAAGGGGGGAGGATGTTATGACTCCACCTTTTTATAATCTATGTTACTGTTTAAAACATTATTATTTCTAATGTATAACTGACTACAAATTTATTTTCTTAAGTTGGATTATATGGTTAGAATTGATGTAGTGGTATTTGGAAATAATGTTTAATTTTGCACTTGATGATTTTTATAGATTATTATTACAGTTAATATTATTATAGTTCTATAATTATTTATTAATTATTTGATATGGTACTATTGATGTACTTTTGTGGTTTTAGGTACCATATTATGATCTAGGAAAATGTTAGAAGTGGTACATCAGGTATTAGGGTGAATTCTAAGTAGTTGGACAAGTATGATAAGTATTATTGATTTTTGGTCACATTTCCTATCATTGGACATCTCAATTTGGTCATTGATTATGTCATTATCTCAACATTTATACTTGTCATATTTCATGGTGTACTATTTTGTACCTTTATGTTTATTTTTCACATTTTGTCTTGGAATCATTATGTTTTCCTTTATTCTTGCTTACGCTATTAGCTTTTTCTTTTCACCTCTACAAATAAATCTTTCCTAATCCCTCCATGCAAACTTTATTTTCACCCCCATGTGCCTACTTGGATCTTACTCACCTATTTGGATGGATTTACGAAGGTCCTACCTAGACCTAACCATGATATCCCCATTGGACTATTACTTAGACTATACAAAACCTTATGCTAGAAAGGTTGTGGCATGGTTTATTTCTTGAATGCATTAACATTAATATTAAATCATGATTGAATAGGTAATAGTTGATGGCATAGACATTGAATGGGGTTTTCATGTTAATCAAATCATTAGAGTTAATTGGGTTTATTATCTAAAATTTGTTTTATTTCATTGGTTGGTTATTGGTTAATGGATTGACCATTATGGATAGGTCATTTAATGACCATTTCATTGAATGGAGATTTTTGTAGGACTTGTATTAGGGAATGTTAGTGAGGATTTCTCTCTCCTCACATTGAATTTGGGCATTAAATGTGTATGGGGAATAATATGGAAGGCATGGAGATTTAGGTGGTGGATGAAAATAATTGATGGGGTTAAGAAGATGAAAGGAGAATGGATAAAATAATAGAGGATTTTGATTGGGTTTTTAATGCGATCATGTTGGATTTTTGTTTACCATGGCTTAGAAATATAAGGTTTTTACATTCTATCTTAATGTATTTTTAATATTTTATTATTTACATTTTTGGGGTAAGATATTTTGATTGAGTTTGTTTTTATTCATGTAAAATCTTAGAAAATTAAAAAGGCTGCATATCCAGTCGAAAGTCTTATGACTTTTAGATGCACATCTAGACCTTGAGGTGATTCAATATGAATCAATTTTAAGTTTTACATTTAAAATTATATATATATATATATATATATATATATATATATATATATATATATATATATATATATAATATTCTAGTTTTGTATCATTTTCATTTCATTTAAATCTTGGCCTTGAGACATTATTGTTATTTGTGTGTATTGAGAAAACTTTGTGGGTTTTATATTCTATTTTACCCTAATGGGATTGTCGATTTTGTATTAAAATGGAAGGTCAATGGTTTTATTATTTTACTATGTGAATAATGTATATTATTATGTGTATTCCATCAACTTGTTTGTAAAAGTTTCATGGGCTTCATTATATTCATCGGCCATTTTAAATATATATGTATATACATATGTTGTTGTGTATTGGGTATTCAAACTAGTATTTAATTATACTGAGTGTTTTTTTTGTTTGAAGGATGTTGATATCATTTATATTGTAAAGGTTAGGTTTTATTCTAGCAAATGTATTCCTAACAAGTTATTGCTTAATGGGTTGTGACATTCTTCTATGGCTGCATACATTTATGTTGATAATCATTTGGGTTTATTATTGTTGATGATTGGATTTTAATGTGAGTCATGGGTTTCTTGGAACAAGTTTTGAATTAGGTTTTTATTGCTAATTATTGACTAAGTTTTACATATTTATAAATGTTCAAAATTCTATAAATATGCTGGGGTTTTCCTTCATATATTTGACTGTGTATATGTATTAATCTTGGATTCTTTTTCATAGATGGCTTCTTTAAAAATGGGTATATATATTGATTTCATTTTTGGAATGAATTTCCATCTGGGTTAATGGATTTAATACTTTTAAGTTGAAAGAATTTTGATAAATTTTTAAATTTTCTTTGACAGTTGGTGAATAATGTTTGTTATTTTTATTCTATTGAGGGTGAGATGCTTAGAGATCTAATGGCTCCTAGTGAAAGATACTAATCTAGGATTTTATTACTCATTGATTGAGTTTATTCTTTTGTACATGTATGCCATGGGGTTTTGGTAATAAGAGATTTTGACTGGGTTTTGGAATTATGGATTCAACTATGTTTTATATATTTATGTCATGGGTTCTTTCTAGAAAGAAACTTGACTAGGTTTTTGTAATATTATTTGATCACACACACACACACACACACACACACACACACACACACACACACACACACACACACACACACACACACACACACACACACACACACACACACACACACACACACACACACACACACACACACACACACACACACACACACACACACACACACACACACACATGGTCATGGTTTTTGAAACATGTCTTGACTGGTTTATTTAAATTGGACCTATTATTGGTCTTCAATTCTTTAACGACATCTACGTATTATTTGAAGGCATGTTAAGTGGTTGTGTTGTTAGAATTTTTTGTAAGACTTATTGATTTGCCTCTATTGATTTTTGGTATGAATACAAAATGTTTAAATTCTATTGGAAACTTTGAGAATGTTGAATGAAGTCTACTAGAATTTTAGTTGTATATATATTGAATACAAGGGTTTGAGTTGAACCTATAAGTGTGCTATTTTGTAGAAATATATTATATTTTTTGTGGTTTAAATATTATGGATGTTGTATGCCTAAGCGTAATCAATGTCTTATCTATATTATTATGTTTGTTAATTATTGGTTATGTATAATCTATTAAGTTATATTTTGTGTATGATTGAATTGTTATCATTGGGTCACCATTCATAGACTAGACCTAAATAATTAAGTATTTAATTAGTACATTGTATACCTAATGTATAAATTTGTAGTCAGGTTGGTTGAGGCTAATAAAATACTTGGATGGGGATCCAAGATAGTTATATCATAAGCTACACAATGGATTAGATGTTAATTGATTCTATATCATTTAGTAGCCTATAATAGTTATCCCTTCTTCTGATTTATATCAAGGATGAATTAGTTATTCCTATCTGACATTAGAATTGTGTTTGTTATCTTTTATTGTGTTATGATGCTTTATCGAGATGTACATTGGTTCATAATCTGATTTATTATAACTCTCTTCATGTCCCTGGTTACCACAGCCACCATCTTGATGATGGTTGGGGTGGTAAGGGCCATTGATTGTTGGGCTCATAGGGCTGGTTGGAAGGACTTGTCCAATTCAGTCACTTGCTACCCCATGCTTCGATGATCTCACAAACACGTGAACTAATATTATAATGAAGTAATTATGCTAGTTACACATTCTTTACTTAGTTGATTATATTAATGTTATTTGATTTTTAACATAGTATGCAATATTGGTTTAGTATTGGTTAGTTATGTTAGTACTAACCTATGTTGATAATGGAATATGGAAAATGAATGGATGGCTTAGATATTGTATAAAGGGTAGGAACATGGGGATTTTTTTAGTTGTTTCATCTATTCTTGGATTATTACACTAACTGCTAGTGCATATAGAATCATAAATAAAATCTTCATCTCTAAAATACATTTTAAACATATCTAGTTACATGTAAAGGTATGTATATTGCGTGTATTAAATCTAAAAAATATTACTTTTTATTTTTCATTTATTAATAAATGATTCATGAGTTTATCTGTTTCTCTCATGTAATGAAGATGTATCCTAAACATGAATATAATTCCTGAGTGGGTTAGTATATTACAATGGATGTATGTAATGAGATTTAGTTGAAAAGTCTTAAATAAATTACTCTGGACTTAATGTTGAAACTATGTTAGATTACTCCAATGAACAAAATGATTTAGTTGAATATTGTTTTCTATTTCATTTAGCATTGTATAAACACATGATGGAGGCATGCATACTTTTTGATTTTCATCTCCTTGGGTTGCACATGCTTTTGATCCATTTTTGATAGTTGAATTTGATTGCTTTGTTGTCCCATGGCATGCCCAACATAAATTTGTAAAATTTCTTAAAGTGGAACAATTTATTTGGGTTTTACTCAACTTGAAACTTGAATAAGTTTCTATTTGTATGAGTTTTGTATATTTTATTAAATGAAAATCACATGTTCTTCGTGTACATACAAAACACATAGTCCATTTAAATAATTTACATTTTTTTGCATTTGGAACATGATAGTTTCTTATGTTGTTCATAATGATATATGTTCCCTTAGATAGTAATGAAAATTATTATTCTTATGAATAGTTAAGATGATAATGGTTAATGAATAACTAAATGGATACTTGGATGTATTATGTTTTTAACTTTCTCTTTATCTTATTGTATCTCATTGGTTGTGCCAATATAAAGTCATTTCATGGATTCAATTGTAGGCTACCATAAAGTTTATTTGATGAATGATGATATTGATCATAATTATATCATTATTCATTTATTTTAATAATGGCATTCATGCTTATTCATTAAGTGTTGTGTGAAATATTAAGGCAATGGTGTAGTGACCTTTAAGGCCATGAGGTGATTATGATCTTGACTGGTAGTATTGTGAGGCCTTGAGTCTTAAATATATTCTTGTTTTTACTCTCTTTTATGAAATAGAGTTTTATGCTACATAATTAATATAAAATTTGAATATGTTGAATTAATTTCTAGTTATTTTTATCAATTAATTATTCAAAATCATGTTTGATTATTAGATTAGATTAATAAAATAATCTAAACTTTAACATAATTTATTTTAACCTCAATGATAACTTAGGGTGTTATATTTATCCTTTTTGGTTAAACTAATCTTAGAACTTAACCATCCTCAAGTGAGACTGAAACCTACTAAGGAGAGTGAGGTATTTACCTAGGGTTAAGGACCTAAAAATGGTCTTATATGGAAGAACGAGTGCCACATATGGTGCTACGGTCCTATCTATATATGCATACACCAATACGCTCCAAACCCCATAAACATCTATAAATATAATACTCTTCACCATATTACCCTTTGTATGTATTTACCTCTAGATAATTACCTTAGTTCACCTCCTTTGGATATATTTGTGTGTACATGAGTGTAATTAGTGATTATTCCTTACATCAACAAGTGAGGTATTGGGTCCAAAACACATCCAAAAATGTACTCTGATATACAATTCCTTTTTTTTGGGGGGGTGTTGTTTAAAAAAAAATTATCTAGAAGAGAATGTCTTGAGGAAATAATGGACTGGGTCTTGGATGTCAAGCTCTATTTCATGTTAAATTGTGTATAGGACTCCATTAAGGTCAATTATGCAAAAATAAGGATATGTGGTAATAGAGGGAAGGAAATGGAAGGGGTAAAAATAGGTTTAAATTTAAGAACAAATGGTTTCTAAACTATTTAACCAATTAATGAATTTAAAAGACCAATTAAAATGGAGGAGAAAACTTTAGAGCCACATATTGGAACTACAAAGCCTTTATAATGAAAGGTGACAGGTTAGAGGATATATAATTTATTTGTAGTTATAATATGTGATGTCTATAAATATCCTTATGACATGATGGAATATTCTTTTGAAAATGTGGAAGATTAGTAACCAATGCTTGAAGCAAAAAAATTGTTGATGAGAGAAGGAACTGCAAAGGAGGTTGTATAAGGAATATGTGTAAGTAATAGGGGTTAAGAAGGTTTTTTCACATAATTTTAAAAAATTATATTAATACAACAAGAGTCTTGGATATAATAGTTCATAATGGATGAAGGAAAAGAGAATATCATTCCATAAGATCCAATATAAGTGCAAGAAGGTGCACAAGGTGTAGGAATAACCTGCATAGAGACATGGGTGTAGAAGAACAAATACGAAGAGAGAAAAAATGTTATTATGACCAAAATATAAAATATGTCAAATTAATGGATGGGAAGAATGGATTACCATGAAGCATTGGATATTTTTGAAGCAAAAATAATCAAGAGTGACACTAGCTTAAATGTCCACATGTAGTTGTATGTGACGAACATAAGGGAATATGAATAATAAACTTTTTATATAAAGATATATGAGGATGGAGGTCCCTTGGGTGTAATTACATATAAGGAATGTAAATATGTATTAAAGGTAGATAGAATTCAACCCATATCTAATAAGAATGCAACATTTTTTGTGCATGAGACAAAGTAGTTGTTAGCAAGAGTTAACCAAAATCATCCCAAATCTAATAAGGAAGGCACAATATTTACTTGAAAAGGTTAAAGGGATCCATAGGAGGAAAGAAGAATATAATATCAACCCAAATTTGATCAAGATAATACAATTTTCATTATGCATTACGAAGGTGAATTATTAGTAAAGCTAACCCAAAGAAATGACTAAGAGAAATATAAATCCAAACACACAAAGTGGAGTTTGTGATAAAAAATAATAATGGATAATAAGATATGGGATTTGAGGAACCCCATAGAGAATGGCATGATTTTACTGGCATTAAGTAGTATGAAGTGAAAAAAAAAAAAGGAATACAACATATAGATAACCCTTGAGAGACACATGGAATAACAACGTGCAAGTATTCTTACTTTTCATGATAAAAAATAGAATAAATGAAGTGTACATAATATAGGAGTTGTTGGAGGCACATATGTGTAAGAATATAAAAAATACAAGGACCTTTTAGTGGGCATGGATGGATGATGGAGGGCGCATACCCACCAGAGATGATGAGGGTAGATAATATGAGGGTAGGCATAAATCCAAAAGAGAAGACATAGGTGGGTAGAGAAACATGAGAGAAAACATGGGTGGGAATTGACTCATAAGAGTGAGAAAATGTGGGTGAAAACCCATAAGGGAAAGAAGAAGACAAGAGTGTGTAGTTAAATAGTTGTGTGATGTGCATAAGAGAAGTGATGATAAAATTTGTGAAGGTAGATGGAAAGAGGTTGGTGTAGGCCCAAAAGTGAAATTATATGTAGATGCATATCTGGAAGGGATAATATGATGGTGAAAAATAAGAAATAATGTATCAGAGCTAGGTGGAGGAGTATTGTTCATGTCCTAAATAATATCTAGAGAAGGAGGAAGAATACAATAAGCCTTCTTATATGAAAAAATACGTGAAATTGAACACCATGACCTAGATCGAGAGTGTAAATAGTGGTTCTACCATTTGAAACATATTTTTGATAAGGTTCTTATATTTTAATTACTTATGAAATATGATGAAGGAGTAACTAATTAAAATTTTCAATATTGCATCACCCAATAATATAACTAGTCTATCGAGGAATAAACCAAATTCGGTAATGCATAAGTACATGACACAATGGTTTTAGGAGGCTATTCAATATCATTATTTCATAAGATAAAAGTAATTGATATTTTCACAAAAGTTAGAAAATAAATGGGTTACAAGTTGTTACTAAGGAGATCAATACTTGTGTAAAGTTATGATGTTCATAAGGATGAACTAAGGGGTCAAAAGAAAGATGTAAAAATAAAGACTCACTTGGGAAAAAATGAAATATAGAGACTTTATGAGTGTCAAGGAGAATGGAATGGCATGTAAATAATTATTCACTAAATGAGTATTGAAAGAGAACATGAATAGTTTCAATTAAAGCTAAGTTTGAACTTGCATATACAAGGTGAAAAGAGTTGAGATTACCCAAGAATCACATAAAATTAGTGCACATCGACAACAAAATTATACAAAACGTTTAATAGAGAGAGTAATCATCCAACAAGGAATATCTAAGACATGTTATGTGAAATATGTATAGTGTGTGGAGACACGGATATTCTAAGGCATGAGAGAATGTAAAAATTCAAGTGCATAAATTTTGGTGTAGAGATATATGAAGTAGGAAGGAGCATGATGAGAATTAAATTATGTGGAACTATATTTGGACATTTGACCCTAACCTAATCTACTTTATTAAGTGACAATAATACAAATGACAAGCCAACAAGATATATTGTGTGTATATATGATTTGATATAAGTCATACTTACACGAATCAATATCCATATAAGGATATGATACCCTAAAGTAGGCCTAAATATTTGTGTAAAAAATATAAACTTGTGTAGTAACTCATTCAAATCACCTTCTAGTCAATGAATATGAATTCTAAACAAGCAACCAAAGTTTAGGAAACTCATAAAATTTGAGACTTGGGCTAGTATTTTTAATACTTAAAAGCAAATAAGGAGACTATCAGTTTATATATAGATTCCCATATAGAGCCAATAAAACTATATTAGATTTAAGACAAAGAGAAAGAGAGCTTCACATGAAATTTGAAGGTGCATCGCCTTGAGCGCATGAAATTTTAAGGATTCTATGTGAGAGAGAGAGAGAGAGAGAGAGAGAGAGAGAGAGAGAGAGAGAGAGAGAGAGAGAGAGAGAGAGAGAGAGAGAGAGAGAGAGAGAGAGAGAGAGAGAGAGAGAGAGATCCATGTATAAGGATTGGATTAGGTATATCTGAGATCAAAATTTGTGAATATATATATATATATATATATATATATATATATATATATACATATATATATGAGAGAGAGAGAGAGATCCATGTATAAGGATTGGATTAGGTATATCTGAGATCAAAATTTTTGAACACACACACACACACACACATATATATATATATTCACAAATTTTGATCTCAGATATACCTAATCCAATCCTTATACATGGATCTCTCTCTCTCTCTCTCTCTCTATATATATATATATATATATATATATATATATATATAGAGAGAGAGAGAGAGAGAGAGAGAGAGATCCATGTATAAGGATTGGATTAGGTATATCCAAGATCAAAATTTGTGAATATCATAATATAATGTAACCTTAGATTATTAATAAATAATGATTTTGGTATCCATAATGTGGAACTCTGAGGACTACATAGTTAAGGCATCAATTCATTGGGATCCCTGACTGTAGTGTAATCAAATCATCAATCAAATTTGAGGTTTTCTTGTTCAAAATTTTCATTGCCATTTAATCCACCCATTTATCCCATCATTATCTTTCACTCACCCCAAACATCCTACAACACATTTGTTAGGAAGCTTTTCATTTTACTATTTATATTTGAAAAAATATATATCTAAGGATCTAAATGATTGTGGTCTAGTAATACATCTAATTTAGAATATTTTGGAGTATTTGGATGTAAAGCTCTTTATTTTTTCCTCATAAAAAAAGAACAAAGTTAGATTTAAAGATTATTCTAATTATTTTTATTAGATATATTTAGGAATCAAAGGCTTATAATATGTATATAATCCAAATGCAAATCATGTTTTTATTAGTATATATTTTAATGTCTTTGAATATTTATACCTATAGTAACCTAATTTAGTTGAGAAACATGATATACCTAATTTATAACTTGGAAAAGAACCTTGTTATTTAATAGGTTTTGAAGAGGACATTTTAAATGAAATTGATGAGTATTATCATAATCTAGTGTAGATGGAATATGAAATAGATCTTCAAAATGGAGAAGAGGTTCATTCATTTATACATCACATGATTATTCCACCATGTATTATGAAATTGTTTTACCCTATTTTTGATTTAAAACATAAATGTTATTTTATAGGTATAAAAATTGATATATCTATTTAGATTATAATATATGACATGTTTATTAAGGGTAAACTCTTTTTAAAGCTATGACTAATAAAATAATATATATTTTTAAACTCGAGTTATTAACCAAACCTGAGACATAATGAAGGGCCTAGTCCCTCAATACCATAAAGCTTACAATAAAAATTAACTCAAACATCCATGAATTATAAAAAGTAAGTTTATATAATGGTCCACACCTTCAATAAAAAAATACATTCAAGACTAAGCAATAGGATAAACCTTCAAAAATGGGATAAATAATACCCTAAATAGAAATAATGTTGAACTTCTCAAGCAAGCTTGTAGCAATCAATACACCATTAGATAAAAAAGGATTAGGGAAACATAAACAATCCACTATAAATATGTATATCTACCTACAAGCAGAAATCAATAATCTCCCTTTATAGGAGAGGACTTCTAAAGTCCACTATGAACCATCATCAATGATATATGTTATATCCATCCTCAAACTCTCATCATTCTTTTTTATTCCTTTTCACTTGGTTGATGGAACCCCATTTGGAATGGTGACATATTGTTGATAACTATTGCATCTAGATTATTACAAAAATTACCCACATTATCATTACTCAACCTAACCCTAAGCTCCCTAACATCATGAAATTTGTAGTTACAAACATTTAAGCATAAATTTGAATGTAAATCAATATTGATTGAAATTTAAATTGAAAGTGGCATATGTTAAAAATATTAAGTACATCAAAATACAAGATAATTATATTTTATGGTCCTTATTTGATTATAACTGATATATGATGATGGAAAACAAGGTAAGATAGAGCTATGAATGCTCAAGATTAGACAAAGAATCTATGAATATTCCTGGATAGCTTTATGCTCCTAGGACAATAGTGCAAGCTAATTATGTTTATTGAGTACAAACTTGACTATGATGAATGTGATAAAATAGTAAAATTTATACATTTTGCACCTATGTTTATTGAGTGAGCCGAGTTCTTTTATCCTATTTGTGCTACACATAATTTTTTTTTCTTTTTTTTGTTTTGGAAACCTTAGGGGTGCATTGAGAGTTATAAACATGCAAAATGGGGGGAAGTGTAATGGTTTTAGCTAAACATAATCACCCCCTTTTATGATTGGTTTTTGCCTAAGTATCTAGATATTCCAAGGAGGGAACAAAGACACATGTAGTTCTCCCACATAGATCTATTGCACAATTGTGATCTTTTAATATATGTATGTGGATAGAAATTTGGTTTTGATACTTGAAAATCTTAGATCTTTACTTTGTTTGAAATATTTTATAATTGGCTTGTGACTACTCCTCATGATTGATTTTGAATATGAAAAGAATATGGCATTTTTTTCAATGTAAAGTAGTGTATATGTTCTCAATAGATAATTCCAATCTAGGATTAATGAATGACATTTTATTTATATTTATAGTGAAATATTTTGAATATTTAATTTAGATAACCTTGTAAAAATATACAAGAAGACCCAAATAAATATTGAAAATTTAAAATCTGGTCATTAAATGGCATTGGGACTAGGCCACACTAGGTGGATAATTCCATGGTAGTGGATCTATCTTCCTAGTTTAAACATGTCCCAAATGATCATGGATAATTATCCTAAGGTTGGAATTAGTATGATAATGAGATGAGATGATTTACATATTTATTTGTCTATTATTTTGTATTAATGATAATAAATAGAGGGTGAATCCTACATGTATATAATTAACATAAAATAATGGAGAATAAGAGTCATGTATTTGAGCATAAGTCAAGTTTTTTAGTATATGTCAATAATTAACATTATCAAGTACCTATGATAAGATTTAGGTGTCTACTATAGTAATGAAATTACTAGAGTAAGTAATAAATTATAATCCTAAGTATGTACAACACATTTTTTATTTTGATAAAAAACTCTTATTTTGAAGGGAACTCAAATTTAACAAGCCTTACAACAAAAAAGAAGTATTTATTTATTTATTTATTCAAATTTGAAATTTGAAACACTTTCAATCTGAAAATATGAAATTCAGAGGAGATCAAGGAAGGAGTATACTTATAAGGAGATGAAACCATATTTCCTTGTAGCCTTTAAAATATGATGGAACATTTGGATAAATGCTCCCCCTTATTGAAGCACTTGGAGGTATGGTTCATCATGTTGAACCATTGGAAAATTGGTAGTGATCAAATAATAATTTTTAATAACTAATCAAACCCTTTAATTGAAAAGATGCATGCTCTAACTCTCATGAATAGGGAGAAGGACCCAATGTACTAATCTAAATAATGTGGAACCATGATGGGTTGTCTACAAATGATATAAAGACAATTGAGTGTCAATAGAATATAATGTAAATAACCCATTATAAAATATCAAACCACACAATGGTTTATCTAGAAGTAATGCCAAGGTCATATAATGTCACTAGACTCGAACACACATTACTTATAACATAATGAATCACACAACTACATATGGATTTATTTTCTAATTACATGATCAAAAGAGAATGAATAATACTCATACCCCCATCATAACCACAGTGATAATATATTTGAATTTAAACATAACCAACTTTGAATTTTTAAGTTTTATTGTAGTAGATATGCACATGAGTCAGTATCATGTTTTTTCAATCTTTAAAAAATTTATGTGTATGTGATCTAGTAATGTTCCAGATTAAATCTGTGAAAATAATATAGAATTCAATGCATATATATGCTCAATTATAACTGTAAGTGAAACATTTAATTATTATTCTTGTAACTATTTTACATATACATTCAAGTGTGTAAGATTTTGTACTCAAGATTTTTTAAGGTGAGTGTCTATGTGTGTCATATACCCCCATAATCTATATCAATGTGTCAATATCTATCATATGATTGAATTATGAATTAATTTGAATATTTGGTATATATCCTCTATGATAACATCTATTTTTATGCTCATAGAGGCTTGAATCTATATGACAAGCCCACCATAACGTCCCCTCTATCTTGAGATAAGAGATGTCTCTTGTAAGTCACTTATCTCAAAAGAAGAGTTAATTTTATCATGTGATAAAGATATAATCATGTATAGTTGTGTCATCATGTGGATATTATGTCATCATAGTAATGTAATTGTCATTGAATAATGTATGTAACATAAGGAATGAGAGGCATAAAATGTCATGTCCAGATAAATATAACAATGAGACACAATGTGAAATAATTGTTTTTGAATAAGACTATATAGTAAAATTAAATTATATGGATCATGGTGCCACTAATAAATATCAACAAGCATAACACAATGTCATGAAATGTCACACATAAGGCCAAGGGCCACATAAAATGGACATGATCATGTTGAAAAAAAAAAATCCAAGGGCCACACATAAATTAAATTAATCAATGTCACAAAAAGGTACATAAACATGTTATACACACAAGGCTAGTTGGTCACACACAATAGGAAACTAATATATTTTCTATCATGTAATAAATTAATAACATCAAAGGAACATAGAACAAGTGAAAACTAATCTACACACTCCATTTTTATCAATATTAATCATATAAAAGTAGCATAATGTGAAATATAAGTAATTTTAAATACACTTGTAAGATATGTAATTCAATATGGTAGATATGTCATAGATATATTTAACTTATGATAATGTAACATGTAGAATAATATGCCCCCAACATAGGCATGACCATTGGGTAGAAGGTAATCCAATGTTAAAGAATCCATGTATGATATGTATGTATTGAATCATAAGCATATACCTCATGAGATGCATCTGTGTATAAAAAATAATATGATATCCACCAAAATATGGTATAAATAAGGTATGTAAGAATTCAACTAGCAATTCATGTCTTGCCCAAGTCCTAATTTTTTATTTTTTGAGAATATTTTGAATGTTTTCATATTTTTTACATATTTGAATGGTTTTGAAATTTCTAAAAATTTTAGCTATTTTTATAATTTTGACATATTTGAATGGTTTTATTATTTTAAAGTATTTTAAATTTTAAAGTGGATCCAAGTGACCAAGGCTTCGAAAATAGAAGGGGGGACTTGAAGAATCCACAACATGTGTATGTTTTATTTAAGATTTTAAATAATAGGCGAATTTACCATAACTAAGATAAATTGAATGAAATAAATCAAAATATTGTAAATGAACTTTAAACAAGCATAACGAAATTAAAATACTAAATTTGATAAAGTGCAATCAAATTAAAAAAGACTAATTAAGAAATTAAATGACAAAATTAATTAATTTAGTCTTATGATGTAAATTTTCAAAGCTAAAAAAATACTAATACTGATAAATAGGTACTAAATCTACAATCACTTAAAATATCAAACTAAAAAAGATGAATTATATGATCATCCAACTTGGATTAGGATCAAATACCACTACACTCCCCTACTGGTTGATCTTGTCCTTTGTTAAAAATTAGGAAGTAATGTCATGATAATTTATGAAAATTTAAATTAGGTATGTATGCAGAGATTTGACCTTCAAAAGTGTGCAAAATACATGAAAATGAATTATCCAAAGTTGAAACCCTAATAAGGATTGAAATGATTTAAAAAATGAAAATGTGTTTGTAATGGTTTGAGATGACCATAATGATCCCCATGATGACTAAACATTGTTTATGTATCCAATACTTCAAATATGGAATTTAAGCCCACATAGTTATCCCACTTTGATTGATTTGTGCAAATGTTGATCTTTTGACTATATGAATGCATATACAAATGGTTTGAATACTTAATCATGTTTTACTTTGGCTTGAATATAATATAATTTTGAATTCATTGGGGCAAATTTAAATGTTTAGAATTAGAATTAGGAAAAATAGGGAAGTTTTTCTCAATGTGCAGTAGTGTAAGTATGCATCTATATTAAAATTTTCAAGTGGTAGAATAGGTGACTTAAGTGTGTTTTTATATCAATCCAAAAGGGGAAAAATCACAATAGTAATATAAAAACATGGGACACAAATTAAGGTAGGGTTTTAATTTTAAAAATGATAATTAGAGGGTTAATGAGAGAAATATCCTATAGGGGACAAAAATGTGTTATTGGGCATTTTTAATGTTAAGGGAAATGTGTGGATTTGAGTTCCATACTTGTTAGTACAAATGTGTAGGGTTGTTTTTATCTATTAAAACTTTTTTTAGATAATATAAAATAATTTAAAAAATAAATAAGTCTAAAAAGGTGATTAGGATAGGGTGAGGTGGTGAAATAGAAGAAAAATCAATAGAGTAAAAAAAAAATAGTACATGAGTATGTATAACAATTTTTTTCTTTAAGAAAAGATTTGAATCATGCAAGGTTTTCCATGGAGAAATTTACAATAATGTAAAATTAGTTATGCTCATATGTGAAACTAAAAATTTAAATGTAGCTTGAATTTGAAAAGATTGAAAATAACAAGGAATGATTACATCTGTATGTGTGAAACCAATTTTTATCTTGTGAATTTTTTTGGATTTTATTTTTCCTTAAAGCACTAGAGATATTAGTTTCTCAAATAAATCAATGGATAATTTGAGAGTGATCAATCCAAAAATTGAATTTACACTTATATAGAAAAATAAAACCCATTAAGGGACAAAAACTTTAATTTATTATGTTAGTATTTATAACCTGAAGATGTGAAACAAGTTTAAATCCATAATGGATTTGCATAAATACTATTATATGGTATTAAACATATAAGTTATACATTATGAACATTAACTGAATCAACTATTGAAAATGACTTTTAGATTTAGTTATCACTTTGTTTTTTGTTCATTAATGCATGATCAAAATATAATGGACAACATCTATGCTCTTGCCATGTTTGCAGATAGTAAGTAGGATTTAAAATCATAGCATGAATCTATATCATGTACCCTTGAATTATTAAAAATAACATAATGTGCATAATTTATAACTATATGTAGTGCAAATTGTGAATTCTATTTTAAACTTGTACATGTACCCATATCAAGTACTCAAAATTATATGAATTTGTGATTTGATCTTATAATGTAAGTGCATATGCATGGAAAATTTCCCCATAATCTATGCCAATGATTGAATTTTTTACCATTATAAATATTTGAAAATGTATTTTTTAACAAAATTAATTTTTTGCTAAAAAATTATTATCTTATGTATGAAAATCTCATTGAAATTACCATCTTTTGAGGTGAGGTAATTGTATCCTAAAAGTCACTCATCCCAAAATAAAATTTAACTACATCATGTTTAGTAAGATGTTATTATTAAATAATGTATAATGTGTAAAAATCATGTCAATAATAGTAATATATGTACCATTTGAATCATGCATATAACATATGAGGCGAGGCCCATATAAACATATCAATGAAGATTATAGTATTAAAATTTAGAATTATTATCCTATGAGTTAGTGCATGATATGGTTGCTGGAACTCATCAAACTTAGAAAACTCAACAAATACACAACCAAAACACTCAAAATGTCATATAATAAGCTTGAGGACCAAAAACAAAGGACATGTTTAAATTATTCACAAGTAAAAATTTTGCATACAAGGCTAAGGGTCACACACAAATGACATTGATAATTTTGAAAACAAGGGACATGTTTAAATGTCCCATAAACAAAGGGACAATGGCCAATAACAAAGGACATGTTCAAATTTCTCACAAATCAAACAATATCTCATGGATATGTTCACAAAAATTACACATAAGGGCCAAGGGCCATACATAATAGACACGAAAGATATAATTTACTATTTATTATTAATATCATAAATGGAACCTATAAATATAAAGTAGTCTACACCATGTATATGTAATGTGATTGTGTCTTATACAATAACATAACTGGGTATATAATGTAAGATAGAGATGATAACAAGACATTTGTAAAGAGTGTACAACTCAACAACATAAATGTCATAGAATTATAACACATGTAAATGATATAACTTGTAGAAAAGATACCCCTAATCTAAAAAGGCTATTGGGTAGAGGCAAGTCCAACATCTTAGTCCATGTGAAATTTGTATATCTTACATAACACTCATGAATACCATTCAAATGCATGTGTGATAAAAAATAAAGAATACCATTCACTAATCATAAAATAAATAACATATGCCAATGATGTGAACTAGATATCCAATCATGATCATGTACTAATTTTGGATTTTTATAATATTTTAAATGTTTTATATTTTTAAAATATTTTTATTTTGTGTACTTTTTTTGTTTTAAAATAAAAAGAGAGAAACTATTAAGTAAACCA
The DNA here is from genome assembly GCA_037957365.1 of Torreya grandis. Taxonomy (NCBI): domain Eukaryota; kingdom Viridiplantae; phylum Streptophyta; class Pinopsida; order Cupressales; family Taxaceae; genus Torreya; species Torreya grandis. The sequence continues at coordinate 3,076,369 of JARHVA010001027.1, forward strand.
TGGTGTTAGAAGTATAAGAAAGGAGATAGGTTCAAAAAATCTGAAACATTTATTAATGTGAAATATGCACTAGAAATGATGGCATTGCCATGTATGAGTAAGATGCCCCCAATGTACACATGAATTCTAATATCAAATTTTTTTATAAGAGACTAAATAAGTATGCATAGGATTAATTGTACATCTTTATTTCATAAAATATACACTTTTTGAAGCATGTGTCTTGTATGAGTAAAATATCATAGGAAAATAAAGTTTTTTCATGTATAAGTATTGTTTGGCATATTTAAACTAAGTGAAATGTCTAAAAATTGGAAAACAAAATAGGGCTTATGTGCTCAAATTATGATTTCTATGTGAAAAATTACATAGGAAAATAACATTCAAAGTGGGACAATAATGGCAAACATTCATGTCATATACTCTATGTCATTTTCCCTATTATAAAAATGTATTTTTTTTAGTCTAGACTATGAAAACATAGAGATAAATGGTATAATATGACAAAATCGATCATTTTTTTGAAGTTTTCAAATCTACAAAGTGAAAAGGAAGAGCCAAGAGGCTAAAAATCAAAAATATCAAAGGCTCAAATAATTGACAAAATTGATCACATGTAAAAAATAAAATATCATGATATAATAATCAAGAAGTTGTTTAGAATCATATTTTTAATTTTTTGAATTATTTAAATATTTTGTATACATTTTTTATAATATTTAAAAATGAAACAAGGTAACCAATGATCCCATCAATATGGGATTCATATGAACATGTAATAGGTTGTATAATTATTACATTTTATGAATTAAATGTGTTATATGTCATGTATTATAATAAAAAAATAATTCATGTGTTGTAAGAAAGTTATCTAAATTAATACTCATGTAATCTTGTGTAGGAGGAGTAGTTCAAAGATATGCAGAATGATATGAGATCTAATGAATACTATTATGAGATTTTGACAAATTTTGTTCCTTTTTTTGATCATTTTTATCTATATGGATCACCAATATGGAAGGTTTTTTCATATGATTGTGCTTGTTGATAATTAGACACCTTTTTCCAATATACTTGGTTTTGCATTTGTTGCTTTTGAGCCTTTTGTACCTTTTTATGAATTGGTTGAATA
>JARHVA010001027.1:3085000-3127500 GCA_037957365.1 Torreya grandis
AATCCTAAAGTATATTTTCTATCATCAATGTTCCATGCATGATCTAAATCCGAGTATCCTATGAATAAGTTGTCATTCTTATTGTATTCTAGGCCAAAATCTATAGTTCCTCTTATTTACCTCAATACACACTTTGCTAATTTCTTGTGAATGACCTTGGGCTCTTGCATGAACCTTGAGAGATAAATGACAACATAGATGATGTCTGGCCTAGTATAAGTCAGTTAAATAATATTGTAGAATAATCAAATTATATTTATTTTGATCAATCAAAATAGATTTATAGAGTTTTATTTATACACAAACATAATCTCTTAATAATTCTTATAAAATAGGAATGATAAAATTAACTTAAATAATAAAATATCCTAAATATTAGTTAGGAGTTACACTTACTAAGTTTAAAAGATTTTTAATATTTACCCACCTAAATAATCTAACAACTAACTATGATAAATAACCATATTACAATAAATTGTGAGTAATTTAATATTAATCATTTATTTAATAATGGTGAATTAATCACCCTAACATTTCCCCCCATAATTCAACATTGTCTCAAGTGAATAGGAGAGAAATTCTATGAATGCCTTGAATTTTTCCTATGTAAGTGCTTTCATAAAAACATCTAAACATTATTTATTTATCAGGGAATACTAGAGATTGATGTTATTGTTTAGAACATGTTCACATATGAAATGAATTTGCACCTCAATGTGTTTAATGAATTCATGAAACACTAGATTGTGAATAAGCTTCATTAGTCCATTGTCTACGTGAAAAATTATTGGTTAATCCTATGGTAATCTAAATCCTTCAAGTATACGTTTGAACTAAATTTATTCATAGATAGATCCTCTTGTAGTAAAATATTCTAATTATATGGAGGATATTTAAATGAAATTTTGCTTCTTGCTCCCCATTATATCAATCTAAATCTCAAAAACAATACAAACCCTGAAGTAGATTTCATATCATCAATGTTTCGTGCATGATCTAAATTTGATTATCCTATCAAGAAGTTATCATTAGTATTATATTTTAGTCCAAAATCCATTATTCTTTTGATGTACCTTAATAATCACTTTGTTGCTTTATAATGACTAATCTTAGGCTCTTACAAGAACCTTGAGTGATAATTGACAATGTAGTTAATGTCTAGCCTAGTGTAGGTTAGGTAAATGAAGCTCCCCATCAACTGTCGATATAGAGTTGCATTTACCTATGGTGATGGATCTGCTCAATAAAATAAAAACTTTGTCTTTATAGGTGTGGCAAATGGTTTGCTATCCATAATTTTAAATTTCTCAAGCATTGTCCTAGCATATTTGAGCTTAGATAAAAAAATGTTATTTTCTTGTTGCTAAACTTCTAATCCAAGACAATAATGTAAAAGCTCAAGATCTATCGTGTTGAATGATTGATTCAGATCTTTTTTTATTTATTCAATCATCTTCACTAAACTACTAGTGATGATTAGATCATCAACATATATAACTATAATTATTATCTCCCCTCCTTATTTTTTGAGGTAGAGATTTGGATATTATAGAATACTTTCAAATACATGTTTTAAAAGATGTTTGTCAATCTTGATATACCATGATCGAGGAGCTTGTTTAAGACCATATAGTGATTTGACAAGTCTAAAAACTTTATCTTCTTTTCCAGATTTGATAAAACCTTCTAGTTAAGTCATGTAGACTTCTTCCTATAAGTCCCCATTAAGAAAGGCACTTTTAACATCCATTTGATGAACTTTCCAGCCAAACTGTGCAACTAGAGAAAAAATCATCTTGATAGTTTTGATATTTGTTGTGGGAGAAAATGTTTCCTCATATTCAATGCCTTCTTTTTAAGTATACCCTTCACAACCAGCCTTTCCTTGTGCTTGTCGATACTACCATCTAATTTGTACTTTATCTTGAAGATCCATTTGTATCCAATTGGCTTCTTCCTTGGTAGAAGACCTACAAGCTACCATGTTTTATTTTTCATCAATGAATTATATTCTACATTCATGGCATCTTCCATGATTTCAACTATTATAGGGATTTATAAACTATAGAGGTCTTGATATATTCAATAATTGTACTCATTAAGGCCAAATTGACCTCACCATGAGCCATACTATGAGTCTTTGGTCCAATGGTGGATGTGTTTGGAATACCATCCAACTTTTCATCTCTAAGAGTATTTGTATACCATTTAGGCATACATTGAGTAGTTCTTATGGGTGGTGGAGCTACAATATTATTCCCATCATCATTATTGTATTCATCTAGGAGATCACCATCTTCTATATTTTATATGGGACTGATTTGTTTATCAGGATCACTTTTAGAATGAACTTCTACTTCTTTATTTTAAAATAATTCAACATCCCTACTGGTGTATATTTTTTTGGTTTTTGGATCCATGAGTCTATAGGCAAGTGCTTCTTCACTATACCCTAAGAATATATATTTTTTGGCTTTCATACCAAGCTTAGTCTAATCCACTTTGGGAATATGCATACTTTATTTACATCCAAAAACTCAAAGATGTGATTTATATGGATTTTTCCCTAACTAGGCTTCATGTGGAGTTACTCCATCAAGAGATAGAGTGGGTACTTTATTGATTAGATATATGATAGTTTTGGCATCTCTTGCCCAAAATGCCTTTATCAATCCTGAATCATGTATCATACATCACACCATTTTTAAAATAGTATGATTTCCCTATTCAACAACTACATTTTTTTGTGGTGTATGTAGAGGTGCCATTTGATGATAGATGTCATTTACTTGTAAAAAATATTTAAACTCATTACCAGTGAACTCTCCCATGATCCATGTAAAGGGTCTTGATGTGTCAACTGATTTATTTTCAATAGCCACTTTGAATTTATTAAAAGTTTGAAAGGTTTGATCCTTTATTTTTAGATAGTAGATCCACATTTTTATAGAACAATCATCAATAAAGACCATAAAGTACTTAAATCTAGCATGGCTAGGTGTCATTAGTCCACACAAATCTTGTGAACTAGATCAAGTTCACCATTGGATCTATGGGTACTTTTATAAAATGGAACTTGATGTTGCTTTTTTGCTAAGTAATCATGACATTTATTTATACCCTTTTTAAGAGGTGGTAAGCCTCTTACCATGTTTTTATAGTAGAGTGTGTTGAGATATCATAAACTAATGTGGGAAAATATCTTATGCCATAGTTGTGCCAAGTATGTGTCCTTTGTTACGAGTGATTTATTATTTAAAAATAAAAATAAAACTGGAACATATGGTTCACATTGGATGCTCATGCAATAATTTTGGAGTTTTTGGATATGTTTCTAATCAAATAATTTTTTTTAAAACTTTATAGTCAAAGTCAATATTCAAATTATGGTTTAAAATTTGATTTACTAATAATATTTTTTTGGTTAATCTAGGTACATAGAGAAAATCTATTATTTTAAATGTTTGTGTGCCTAGGGGTAAGGCAATGTTACTAATTCCTTCCACACTATATGAGGTATCATCACCCAAAGAGACATGATTTTTATTGGGTGTGTCTTTCAAAGTGAAAAACTAATCTCTTCTACCTATCATGTGTCAAGTTGCACTCGAGTCAACATACCATATGTCACTTTGTGATGTGGATACATCATGGGTATTCATAGAGTATAGGTAGTCATCTTCCTCATTATGTTCTTGTTTAACAATATTTTCTTGTTACTTTGATTTCTTCTGCCAAGTCCCCTTTTTCTATCCTTGTGGCTTACTGAAGAGTCAGGTGATGATTATGTTAGGTTGTGGAGCTAAAAGCTTCACTGATGCAGACATTGGAGGAGGTTGTTGAGTGTCACAGTCACCAGCGTCAATCAGGCCAACTGACATCGGTTAGGAGTGGATAGGAAGCTACCGACATCAGTCATCTCCAGGTAGACAGGGACTGACGTCGATTGCCTGTGCATTCCAGAACTATTTGTTGCACAAATAACTAGTTGTTGAATGGCCAATTTACATGTTAAAGGCTAATTATAGTCTTGAGTTACGTGTCTAATTATTGTAATTAAGGAAGTCTAATTATTATTTGCATGAGGTCTATTTAAGAGACTCATGCGCTATATTGTAAGTAAGGCAAGGAAGAGATCCTTCCAATTGTAAGATCTAGTTGATCTATAGGTTGTGCAAGATTAGGTAGAAGATCTACATGGTAAGTAAGATCAGGTTGATTTGTAGGTTGTTGTAAGATTAAGGAGATCTACTTGGAGTATGTGTTGTACTTGGTACTGGTAGTAGTGATACTGACTGGTTGGAGGTGAACAATAACTCTATGTTTGAGTTGTTTGTTATGACCGTAATTGAGAGAGAGAACTCTTGATTGAGAATTACTGGGAGCACTAGAGATGTGGGAAGCCTCATAGGTCTAAGAAGAGTGTGGCATCTTCTTGATTGTATTTTCTTTCTGGATGAGTTGAATACAAGATTGTATTATCTCTCAAATTCTGTGTTGTTTCTGGTTTCTAGTTACTTATTGCTTCTAGTTTAATTTTGTGGTTAGTTGCTTGTATATGGTAATCAATTGTGCTTCCTAGGTCCTAACAAGTGGTATCAGAGCTGTTTGTGGTTCTAGATTCCTAACAAGTGGTATCAGAGCTAAGGTTGTAGGGAGCAAGTTTGTGTTTGATTATAGGTCACTCTTAGGGGTTTCTGATTGAGTGGGAGTATAGAAATGGTAGAAGAAAGTAAGCTAAGAATGGAGGAATTCAAAGGCACAAATGGTCAATTACGGTGTTATGGAAATAAAGAGCAGGTAAATAAAAATTGTTGGTTGATAACAGATCAGCATAAAGAGAATGAAGAAGCATGTGTTGCAGGTATTGTTGCATGAATTACTCTTGTATGTTCCTTGGATAAATTAGAATCTTTGTTTATAGATTCTATTGCCTCTTTCCATGCAGCCCCAAATAGAGGGGCTGGTGTGCCTTGTCAAAGTTTTGGAAAAGGGGAAGTGAAGCTAAAATTATAGATGGACAACACATGGGTGTTGAAGGAGGTCATGCATATCCCAGTCCTGAAGTAGAATTTGATTTCTGTAGGAAGTTTGGGTGATAAGGGATACACAATAACTCTCACAGTGGACTCTTGGAAGGTTACCAAGGGTGCACTTGTTTTAGCAAGAGGTAAGAAAGTAGGTACTCTTTATCTATCTACTTGTATTACTGATTCTTCTTCTATTGTGAAGACGTGGCTTTGTAGGCTTGGTCACATGAATAAGAAGGGGATGCATGTTCTTGAGTCAAAGGGTAAAAGTTCAGATCTAGGAAGCATAGATCAAGATTTCTATAAGCAATAGAAGAAAGTGAGGTTTATTGAACCTCATGCTATAAGAAAGGATCGGGTCTATTGCACAAAGAGGAAATATGATGGTTTTGACAAGAATAGGAAAGCCTTGGTGTTCAAAGAGGAGATGACAAACAGAGATTAGTCATAGGGGCTGAACAATTCTGAGCAGGGTAGTTTGAACAAGGGAATGATTCAAAGTAAGCTCGTGGGTAAAAAGTCATCACTCACAGGTAAACACAGGTATCGACATTGATCAGGGGGAACTGACATTGAATAGATAGGTGCTGATGTCAGTCATGTGCAGACCAAAGTCAGTGGTGTCAGGTAAGTTAAGACTGATGTCTATCAAAAAATCAACGTTGGCAGTCAGGTTAGTTACATGGAACTAACGTCGGTCGGATGTAGACTAAGAAGTGACCAACATCGATCACTGTTAAAACAGATTATGGGCAGACAACAAGCTGTCAAGGAGTCTCAAATGCCCATAGGGAGGATTAAAAGGGTAAGTAAGCCTCAAATTCATTATTCACCTTCTTTACACTACTTATTGCTCACTGATGGTCAAGAACCAGGAAGTTTTAAAGAAGCAGAGCAGGTAGAATCCATGAAATAGTGGGAGCATGGCATGGATGAGGAAGTTGATTCCTTAGGAGAGAACCAAATGGGAGGTTTGGTAGAGTTGCCAGCTGAGTTAAAGAAGAGAGAGAATGGACACGTGAGATGGATGGCCAGGGTATATGGTCTTGAGCAGGCTGTAGGACAATAGAGGTTTGACAGGTGGATGACAAAGTAGGGCTTTAGTCAATGTCATGGTAACCATTGTGTTTTCTTTACCAGGTTGGATAATATTAGCTACATTATCCTATTATTGTATGTAGTGTGTATGCTTGTTGCAGGGTCACACGTGTAGGGAGTTTCTGAGCTAAAGGTAAAGTTAGTTCAGAGGTATGTCATGAATAATCTAGGAGCAACAAGATTCTTTGGCATAAGTATTCCTAAAGACAGAGAAGATCATAGGTTGATGTTGTCTCAGGATGATTGTGTGAATAAGGTAGTGGCGAGGTTCAAGATGCAAGATGTAGAACCGATTAACACACCTTTGGATGGATGGTTAACATAGCAGTTCCCCCAATCACATGATGAGGTTAAGTACATGTGTACTAGACCTGAGTTTTCCCAAGCAGTGGGAGTTATCAGTGAGTTTGTGGTCAATCTGGGAAAGAAGCACTGGAAAGTAGTTCAGTGGATTCTTAGGTATCTAAGAGGGACTAACAGCAGGTATACATGTGATGTAGGGTCAAGTACTTCTCTACATGGATATGTAGAATTAGAAATGGCAGGTTACTTGGTTGACAGGTGTTGCACCACAAGATGTGTGGTGGTTGGTCTTCAAGACTGAACTTGAAGAGGAATACAAGCTAGGAAATAAATTAGATAGTGTATAGGTATAGGTATAGGTGCAACTATTTATCTCCAAGTGGGAGATTGTTAGGTTGTGGAGCTATAAGCTTCACTGATGCAGACATTGGAGGAGGTTTCTGAGTGTCACAATCACTGGCGTTGATTAGGTCAACTGATGTCGGTCAGGGGTGGACATGAAGCTGCCAACATTGATCAAATATCAGCTGACGTTGGTCATCTCCAGGTAGATAGGGATCGACATTGGTCGCCTGTGCATTCCAAAACTATTTGTTACATGAATAGTTAGTTTTTGAATGGCCAATTTGCATGTTAAAGGCTAATTATAGTCTTGAGTTGCGTGTCTAATTATTGTAATTAAGAAAGTCTATTTATTATTTGCATGAGGTCTATTTAAGAGACTCATGGGCTATATTGTAAGTAAGGCAAGGAAGAGATCCTTCCAATTGTAAGATCTAGTTGATCTGCAGGTTGTACAAGATCAGGTAGAAGATCTACATGGTAAGTAAGATCAGGTTGATTTATAGGTTTTTACAAGATTAAGGAGATCTACTTGGAGTATGTGGAGTACTTGGTACTGGTAGTAGTGATATTGACTGGTTGGAGGTGAACAACTCTATGTTTGAGTTATTTGTTGTGACCGTAATTGAGAGAGAGAACTCTTGATTGAGAATAACTGGGAGCACTAGAGGTGTGGGAAGCCTCATAGGTGTGAGAATAGTGTGGCATCTTCTTGATTGTATTTTCTTTTTGGATGAGTTGAATATAAGATTGTATTGTCTCTCAAATTCTATGTTGTTTTTGGTTTCTAGTTACTTATTGCTTCTGGTTTAATTCCATGGTTAGTTGCTTATATATGGTAATCAATTGTGCTTCCTAGGTCCTAACACATTATTGGTTAGTGAACCTCTAACCACTATAAAATCCTTTTTTGAAGGTATTGTACTAACATTCTTTTAGGTTATGTCCCTAAATATCATAAATAAGACATTATTTCTATGAATTTCATCCTTGTGAATTCTTCTTTGAATTAGGTTTTGATGAATATTTGACTAGTTTCTTGATTTTTTATTGATGAGAAGCTAGCATATGTTATTCTTGTTTATCATTAGTGTTGAAAGCCTCTTACTATTTCAACATATTTACCAATTTTTAAAAACTTGGATTCTATTCTGTGATAGTAAAAGTGGTCACAAAAATCTTGTATGAGGGTGGCCATGATCCCAAGACAATAGGTACAAGAGAGTCATCTAAAATTGTCTCAGCCAAGGATTGAAGTGATTCCCTTAGCATTATATCACATCCTCAAAAGGCCTTCACTATTTATCCTGATCTCAATTTGAGAGAGTGGATTTGACATTGAAAATGTAGAATAGTACTCTCATTTTTGGCCTCATATATAGTTTGGAGATTGTGCCAAGCTTATTTAGTTATTTTGGCTTCATAGATATGTGGTTGGACTTCATATGATACTACAAACATGATTATCAGCTGAGCCTTCTAATTGGATCTATCAAATTTATGTTTCTGATCAACATTTGTTACATGTCAAGTATATGAGCCATCTACTATAGACCAAATTTATTCAAACTCCAATTGAATTTTGAGCTTTATCTTCCAGGTAGAGTAGTTGTCACCTTTGAGTAACTGTGAATCCAACAAAAATAATTTTAAATCCTGTGTAACCATTATCAAGACTATGGGTGATGGATTGGTTCCTTATTAGTCTAGGTATATAGGTATCCCTTTCTATATAATATCATACCTATATACGAAACCTTTCTTTATATGCACCCTTCCTTGATACCCATCGATATGGAGATGCAATTCACCCTTTATATATACCTAGTGGTACGGGAAAGAGACATAAATGTATAAGAAAGAATATTATACTTGGTACCTAGATAGTACCAAAAAGGATTCATCCAATCATTATCACCTACTTAGATGGATTTATGCATACGAGCACGAACCTCGCTATATACTTAGAAATTATACCAATCAATATTTATGTGCTTCGATTGTAATGAATGGGTAGATGAGGGAAAGGATATGAGTGAATGTGATTTATTTCTCCTTGATAATTTAAAGGGACAATGCCCAAACATCATTGTTGTAACTATGTTAGGTTGTGTATGTAGTCACTCGAGTTTAATAACATTACCTAAAAATGTGAGTTAGAGGGATAGCTTTGACCGAACACTATGTTGAGTTTAAAAACTCATAATTTTGTGCAATACAATTATAATATTTTACAAAAGAAATTTACAATTATTTTCAAAAAATGAAAATTTAGTTGTTTTTCATTTTTAGGCTCTTTGGCCTTTTTTTGGCAAAAAAAATAAAATTATTGTGCCTTTTCTCTTTTTTTTTTTAATTTTTTTAGTAATTTTGTCTCTAAATTGGTTAGCTATAGATAATTTTAGTGGAGTTTATAAATTTGGAGGGTCTACTAAATAATGGGTTTTGAACTCATAACCTCTAATTTAATAAAAATAATACCCACCAACTCGCCTATGTGCCATTTAAATAATATAAAAGGACACACACACACACACACGTGTGTGTGTGTGTGTGTGTGTGTGTGTGTGTCTATATATATATATATATATATATATATATATAGGCTTAAAATTATGATTTTTCTTAAACCACCCTCCCACCTAATACCATAGGTTAGCAAATAAGTGGTTTTAATAAAATTTTATAGAAAATGAAGTATTTGTTAGGTGGTTTTGATGAATTAACAGGCAGTTTTTAGAATATATGCAGCAAATGGAATATTAAAATGGTGGTTTTGAGGATTTAATAAGTGGTTGGCACCTAAGATTGGATCTAAAGACATATAAACTGTAGATTTAATTTGTAAACTAAAAAAATGTTATCTTCTTATTTTTTAATTCCAAGATGATGCTATATAAAATTCCAAGGATGAAGTTAAGCTCAATGCCAACACTTTAAATTTACTCCTCTTTTGAATTGGCATAAAAGTAATAATCCCAACATTGAAGATTGGAAGCTCATTTTTTTAACACTATATTTTATTTATTTATTTTTGCTTTGGTGTCCAAGTATCATGCTGAACTCACCATGCCTCCAAACAGATTAGAATAGATACCAAAACTTACATGTCCAAATGCATTTCAAATTCCAATCCTCCAATGCTTAGTTTCTAACACTAGAGGAGTATTTGTCTCACAATTTTTTTAAAATACCAATGGCTTTTGTAGATTGATAAAGACACAAATTTGCAAGAGAAAATTTACATACAGCTTCTATGTTTTTTTTTCTTTTTCCTGTAACTGACAAATTTGGTGTGAGAGTGCACAGGCTTCTCCTCAAATAATGAAGCTCTTAGGATTTAGGAAAATAAAGCTTGAACTTCTCCTTACTATCTCACAATTCCAAGTTTAGAGATTTGCAAAATCTGATAATAGATATTATAGAATAATCAAATTATATTTATTATAATCAATAAAAATATATTTACAAAGCTTTATTTATACACAAAAATAAGCTCTTAATAGTTCCTATAAAATAGGAATGATAAAACCAATGTAAACAATAAAATATTTCAAATATTAGTTGGGAGCTAAATTTACTAAATTTAAAAGATTTTTAAGATTTACCCACCTAAATAACCTAATAACTATGGTAAATAATCATATTATAATAAACTATGAATAATTTAATATTACTCATTTATTTAATAATGGTGAATTAATCACCTTAACAAATGAGACTCCCTATCAACTACTGATATAAATTTGCATTTACCTATGGTAATGGATCTGCTCAAGACAACTGAAGTTTTGTCTCCATAGGTGTGGAAATTGCTTTGTTATCTATCATGTGAAATTTTTTGAGCATTGTTATAGAATATTTGAGCTAAGATACAAAAATCTGATTTTTTCTCTACCAAAATTCTAAACTAAGACAATAATGTAGAAGCCAAAGATCTATCATGTTTAATGATTGATTTAGATCTTTCTTTGTTGACTCAATCATCTTCATTGAACTACCAATGATGACTAGATCATCAACATATACAATGATAGTACTATCTCCCCCTTATTGTTTGAGTTAGATATTGGGATTTTTTGGACTCCTTTTGAATCCATGTTTTAAGAGATGCTCATAAATTTTGATATACCATGCCCTAAGAGCATGTTTTAGACCATACAACGATTTTACAAGTCTAAAAACTTTATCTTATTTTCCTAGAATGGAAAAACATTTTGGTTGAGTCATATAGAATTCTTCCTATAAGTTTCCATTAATAAAGTCCACTTTCACCATCCATTTTGATGGACTTTCCAAAAAAACTATGCAACTAGAGAAAAAATCATCTTGATTGTTTTTATCTTAGCTGTGCTAGTAAATCTATCCTCATAGTTGATGCCTTCTCTCTGAGCATACCCCTTTACAACAAACCTTACCTTGTGTTTGTTGATACTACCATACGATTTTTACTTTTTATTGAAGTTCCATTTGTATCTAATTGTCTTCTTCCATGATGGAAGGTATACAAACTACCATCTTTTATTCTTCATCTATGAATTATATTTTGTATCCATGGCATCTTTCCAATGTTTTAACTATAGGGATTCCTAAACTATAGATGGATCAACATATTTAAAAAATTTACACATTAAGGACATATTTACCTCTCCTCAAGCAATACTATGAGTCTTTGGTAGAGTGGTAGATGTATTTGGAACACCATCTAGGTTTAACATCTCTTAGTGTATTTGTATATAATTTAGGCATATGTTGAGTAGTTCTTGTGGGTGGTGGAGTTCCAGAATTAATCCCGTCATCATTATCATCTACTAATGGATTTCAATCTTCTATATTTTATATGGGACTAATTGGTTCATTAGGTGAGCTTGTATAAGGAAATTTTGCTTCTATATTCTCAAATAACTCAACATCCCTACTAGTGTAGATTTGTCTAGTTTTTGGATCCATAAGTCTTTAGGAAATTGATTCTTCATTATACCCTAAAAACACATAATTTTTGGATTTCATATCAAGTTTAGTTCATTATGCTTTGGGAATATGCATACTTTCTTGGCATCTAATAAATCAAAGATGTGATATAGATGGATTTTTCGCTACCCCATGCTTCTTGTGGTCTTACCCCATCAAGAGTTATAGTGAGAACTCTGTTGATTTTTCATGAGGATGTATTTGTCCAAATAATATCCAAATATGTCCACTATAACTCTTGATGGGGTAACACCACAAGAAGCATGGGTACTTTCTTCAGTATACCCTAAAAAACACATAATTTTTGGATTTCATATCAATTTTAGTTCATTATGCTTTGGGAATATGCATATTTTCTTGGCATCTAAGAAATCAAACATGTGATATAGATGGATTTTTCCCTACCCATGCTTCTTGTGGTGTTTACCCCATCAAGAGTTATAGTGACAACTCTATTGATTTTTCATGAGGATGTATTTGTCTAAATAATGTCCAAATATGTCCACTATAACTCTTGATGGGGTAAAACCACAAGAAGCATGGGTACTTTCTTCATTATAACCTAAAAACACATAATTTTTGGATTTCATATCAAGTTTAGTTCATTATGCTTTGGGAATATGCATACTTTCTTGGCATCTAAGAAATCAAAGATGTGATATAGATGGATTTTTTCCTACCCATGCTTCTTGTGGTGTTACCCCAATCAAGAGTTATAGATAGACATAAATAGATACCCCATATGAGGTACATGATGAGATATAGGTATAATATGTCCAAATAATGTAGAATGATTTGATTATTTTAGTCTTTTTTATGGTTTGAAATAATATTTATTGAGATCTTGTTTATTTTGCTATCATTTTCTTCTTATTTATTATTTCCTTGTGATTAATACTAGGTGGAAAAGTTCTATTAGATTTTGAAATTATCATAAAATATTTTGATTGTTTTATTATTGAAATATGAAGCATAATCTTTTATGATTGTAGAAGGTAGACTAAATCATGAGATAATATTTGTTATCAATACATTTCAAACATCCTAACCTATTTTATATTATATGGATATTGCTTCCACCCATTTTATAAAATATTGATTAGATTTAATGATAAAATTGTGCTCATTTGAAGATTAAGGATTTATTTTTGTAATTAAATGAAAACCCCAAAGAGAGAAAGATTATTGAGATATGATAGGTTGTAATGTATATGATGAAGCATGATTGAGATTATTTTTAATTAATGGTAAAAGATGGTTTTGAAAGGGGCCATTACCTTTTACAAAAATGATCCAAATATCATTTAAAAATGGATCCACCAATGAGTACATAACACATCACTTGGTTTTGTAACAAATTTGTATCCTCTTGCTTAAAATTTTATAGAAAAGTATATTTGTGTATGGGATTATATATCAATGTGCCACTTAAGATTATCTGCACTTCATGTGACTTCCAAAATTTCTAATGCGTTGATAAATTCTACATCAACTGAAAGATTAAGAAATTATTGGATAATAAATATTACATAATCACAACTAACATAATTTGGATTGATATGTCACACTATCCAGGGAATCAACATGTCAATTATTTTTTTGAGGGATGTTCTTAATGGAGAAAGAAGAGAAGTGTAGTATTAGACATTGGACCATGCCTTTATTAGGGATTAATTTATCCATTTTATTAGGGTTTAATTTATCCATTTTAGTTTGAAAAAAATTTAGAACTTTATTTATGATCAGTTATGAATCACCATAGGTATGTAAATATTTGATGTGTAATTTTTTGTTATTAATAAACCAAGTATTAGATCTTAATACTCCACTATATTAATTATGCATGACAATCCTAAATGAAAACTAAAAGGAATGTGTTCACCTTGTGGTGTAACAAACACAATCATAGCACTAGCACATGCATCACATTTAGATCCATTAAAATTCATGGTCCACATATTAGTGTTGATGTTATAAGAATTAAATTCATCTCAAAATACTACAATAATGGCTAGTTCATCATGTAATGGGGAAATAACTACTTGATCCACAATGAATTTCCCTTAATTAGATTATTGTGATATAAAATGTAAATCAAACTCAATAAGAATCATTACCCACTTTGTTATATATCCTGATAGATGAGGATTTTACATAAGATATTTAAGTGGATCAATTTTAATGATGATATTAATCTCATTATGAAGTAAATAATGTCATGATTTTTGCATGGAAAAAATAAGAGACAAAAATATATTTTTATAGTGATATAATTTTACTCATAATCAAGAAGTGTGTGACCAATGTAATAAATGGAACATTCAGGGTGATCATCATTGTATTCTATGAGTAAAGAACCCAAAGCATGATAGGTGGTTGAAATGTATAATAAAAAAGGGCAATTTGCAATGGGAGGTATAAGAACATGAGGGTTTAGAAGATATTATTTAATTTCATTAAATATATCGTTGATAAGACTCACCCCATTCAAATTTGGTATCTTTCTTAATCAGCTTTGTAAAATATTATGTTTTATCTACTAGTTGAACCACAAAATATTGTATATCTGTAATGCAACCTTGTAATCATCGAAGTTGTTTTAAACTAGTTGATGGTTGTATATAAAGCATAACATTGAATTTATTAGGATCAACATCAATATCTCTTTGATAAATGATAAATCTTAACACTTTTCCTGAAGATACTCCAAAAATATAGTTTTTTGGATTTAAACATACATATTTCCTCATTATTTCAAATATTTACCATAAATCAATAGCATGGTCTTGGAGATACTTGGATTTGGCTAATAAATCATCAACATAATATTCAAATTTTTCTTTATGTACATAATCATGAAAAAATGTGTCATGACTTGTTCATAAGTTTCTCTTATAATTTTTAGTCCAAAATACATGACCATATAACATAATGTACCCCATGGTGTGATGAATGATGTCGTTTCATGATCTACATGATTAATATTTATTTAGTCATATCCCTAAAATCCATCCATGAATGATATTATCGCATATATTATTGTGGAATCAACAATCATATCTATCTTTGGTAATGGAATATCATCTTTAGGAAAACCTTTATTTAATTCATGGTAATTTGTGTACTATCAAATATATCCATTAGGATTTGTCATGATACAATATTATAAACCCATTTTTGATAACCAACAAGGATAATAAAGACAACATCCAAAAGTATTTCCAATTCACTTTTGATTAATAAAGAAACTTTTGGATGCATTTTCCTTATTTTTTATTTGATTGGTTTGTCATCTAGATATAACACAATATTGTGCATAGCTACCACTAGATTAATTATAGGTATGCCTTTATATGCCCATTAAAATACTTCAAAATAATTTTGTAAATATTATCCAATACATTTTCCTTCATAATTTTGTAACATCGTGGCCAAGAGTACTAGTTATGGATCATTTTTAGTGCCAAAATGAAACTCATTGGTTTCCTCATTAATTAATGTTGATTTATCTTCCACATATGGAGTGGTATGAATAGTATTAGGACCATATAATTGCATTTGATAGATAGAATCATTGATTTTACCACAATATGTGTGTATTTGTTTCATGAGAAATTTTTTCTTATGATGAAAGGAAGGAAGATCCTCATATGCACCTAGGTATTCCAAAAGAGAGACATCATTTGAAATTTCATCCAATGTCAATACTTATGGTGAGATTATGTTATCAATGAGTTAAAGATATACTAATGACCAATGAGAAACATGATTGACTTGATTATTATGCTCAAATATCATATGCATGGAAGGTATGAAATTGGGAGGTTGATTAACATGGTTAAGTCCATGAGAAGTGGACTTAAAATTATATCCAAGGCATTATTTCCCTCTATTGATAGAATTAAAATTAGGATACGCAATACCTTAATCATGTTTTACCAACCCTTGTCTAATAGTATACTTATATTTTTTTAGATATAAAACCAAAATCATATTGATTGAATTTTATTTATGAGTCATCTGAATGTGGTATAAATGAGGGTAACTCAATAGGTGAAGTATATGGTGACACTTTGATATAATAAGAATACATATAATGAACAACACACACACACACACACACACACAGAGAGAGAGAGAGAGAGAGAGAGAGAGAGAGAGAGAGAGAGAGAGAGAGAGAGAGAGAGAGAGAGAGAGAGAGAGAGAGAGAGAGAGAGAGAGAGAGAGAGAGAGAGAGAGAGAGAGAGAGATTTTGTGTGTGTGTGTGTGTGTGTGTGTGTGTGTGTCTATAGCTAAAATTGATAAATGCATGTAACATAGAAGTAAGGACATTTGTATCATGAATTTAGGGTTATCCTAATAAAATATTGTAGTTAATATTATTAGACATAACTTGATAAATAATAATAAGAGTGCATGGGCCTAAAGTAATACTCAATGTAATATTTTCAATACTTGGTGTGGAATGCATCCATGAATATTCATATTTGAATGAGTTAGATCTTTTGTAGTTATGCCTAGTAAATTTAATAAAGATATGCTACAAATATTTAATCTAGATCCATTATCAACAAGTACTCTTTTGACCACCTTATTTTGTATAGAGACTTGAATATAAAAGGGTAAATATTGATTGATAATATGTGTCTTGGGAAGATCCTTTAAAAAAAATATATATACTTTCTTATTTCCATCATATAATATTAAGAATATAATATACAAAAGGGGGTTTATCATTGTTAGGTAAAAATGTATTACTTAATACCTCATATAGTATATTCTTGTATATTGGCATTATTTTTAAGATCTCTAACAATGAAATACATTAGTATTCTTTCATTTATGTATGATGTCAAATTACTTAGATTGATGGATTTTCCCCATTGGAGGGGGGATGAACATGAGAGACTTTACCTCATTGAGTATTAACAATATGAACATTTTGTGGTTTCAAAAGGCTTAATAAGGCATGTGGATGAATTGAAAACACTTCTCATTACAATATTGATGTTTTTAAGTTGATTCTTGATGAGTTGAAGATTTTATAAATAGTCTTTGTATGACACTTCCTTGTATATTTTAATCTTAGTATAAATGGAGGTAGATGGTTCTATTTATAGATTTGTTTGATAAATTAAGAGTCATTGATCTCAGTTGGAGATCAATGAAGGAGGATGATTGACTTGATGGGATATTATTAATTAGATCTTAGGGGGACCTTAATTAATAAACAACAATTGAAAACCTGACTAAAATGCAAAGAACAATAATATTTACCTTCTTTGAGAGCTTCAAATGATTTATTCATTTGGCTTGCTCAATTTATGCATAAGAAGTCTTCATCAATGAAATATGGCTAACATCATCTCCTCTATGCACCATTGTTTAATTCTTGGCTTGATTGATGGCTTGGCTCAATTTCAACATTATAACACTAGGATTTTAGCTTCATGATTGTATTCTTGCATTATAACTCTATTTTGATTGATTAATTCCCACTTAAATTTTTTTTACTAAATATAAAGTATCTATAATAACCATAAATATGGAAATGATCCATTATTTGATAAAAACTTATACTTAAATACCTAGACGAATCTAAGCTATGGCCATGCCAATATTAAACACCACCGACTCTAATTAAAAATAACACCGACAATGCCATTAGATAGTGGAAATATTATAAGTGGTAAATAGGTGGAGACTTTTAGGAATATGAAATTAGATAGTGGAGATAGTGGATATTGTAGAGATTATTTAATTTTATCAATGGAGATGGTGGAAATAGTGGATATTATTTAATTTGATTAATGGAGATAGTGGAGATATTGGGGAATCATGGAGGATTATTTTATTTGAAAAGTAGAATATTTGAATTATAAAATTTAAATTATAGGGACAAGTAGAGCTTGTGGCATTATTGAAAATTTTAAAGTGGAAGGAGGTGGAGAATGATATCATGGCATGAAGATTATTTTTCCTTTAAATTTTAATAATTATAGATATTTAAAATCCACAGAATTAGGAAAGGATTAGTTAATTAATTTAGATTAATAACTAATGGAATAAGACGTGAATTTTATAGAATTGTCAGTGGTAAGGGAAGAAATTAATTAATTGGATATGGGGTGATGAATAGTGAAGGCTAGAGATGTTAGTGTGAATAAAAGATTGATTAGTTAAAATTGTCATGAAGTGTCTAATTTTAAATGTTTAAATTTTGCCCCTCTTTGAGAAGGAATTGTGAGACATGATGGGTGGAGTAACATATTTATAAATAAATAAATATTTTGAAAAGAAAATTTGATGAATATTTAGATGATGAAGGGGAATATAACGTGATGATGCCACCTCTAGAGGATATGTGTGTATGAAGGATATGAATGTGATGTATAAAAATTAAAACATAATCAATTTTAATTATGTGAATATGTAAAATTTTGTCTTTGATAGGTTTAAGAGGTATAGGGTGTGTGTCCATGTCATTTTGAGTTCTCAAAACCCCGTGATTTGCTCAAAGTCTTTATTTTTTTAATTTCTTAACAAAATGGGAAATTTAAAATTTTGAATTTCATGTAGCCTTCTATGGGTCTAAAAATATGTAATAAATGTATTTAAATATTTAATTTACCTTAAACCTATAAAAATATGCAACTAAGAGATATCCAACATAGATGGAAGGTTAAATTTACTATTTTCTTTGAAGACATAAGTTGTTGAGGGATGTTTGGTTTTGAAACAAGATGAAAACCAAGTTTAGACATGTTATTAACTGATAAGTTCAAACCTTAAAGTTAGGGATGAAATAAAAGTAATTAATAAAATGAGAAGAGGATAAATTATGAAGGGTTGTAAGAGAGGATTATGTGATGGAACATAGAGGTATGCAGGGGATGTGAAGGTCTATAATAGTTTGTAGAGGATCTATGTATAAAGTTAAAAATAATATGAATAAAAGAGATTTATTTATGAATTTTGATTGTAGTCTTAGAACATAAATATGTGTAAGTAAATGATTTCATTTATTCCTTTGTCTTAATTGCATCAATATGGTGGTTATTTTTATGTTAAAGTTTGTAAAATACAATCTAGGTTATAATAGTCAGAGATAAAGGGATATTCCATGCATGTTTAGGATTACTTATGTACTAAAGGTAATTGAAATATGGATAATATCATTGGAAATAATTTTCACACCTATAATAATTTAAAATGGGTCTTTTCATGTTGGTTTAGAGGTTGAACAAGTTCACTTATCAGAATACAGTCAAGAAGGTCTCATATAGTTAAAAAGAAGTTTATTTTCTAGCTTTGATGGTTGTTCCAAAAACAAAATTGATTTTTGTATAAAGTTAAGTGTTTTTTGTGTTTATCCAACCAAAAATATTCTAGGTTATATCATGAAACTTGAATTTAAGCTAAAATTATACTCATGGTCTCCTACAAGAAACTAAGGTTTTAGCAGACCTAAAACCTTAATATCTCCTAATCTAACAATGAAAATCACTTGAAACTTTGTGAACATATAGAGGAAGATATATGAAAAAGTTTTAAATTGGCTTTATGATTTTTAGACTCCTAAAAAGAAACATATTCTCAAAATTTAGACTACAGGCATTTGTGTATAAGGTCTAAAGAAAGCTTGTTTGTAAAGACTTAAAAGGGCACAACTCAAAAATGACTAACTTAAAATGAATAAAATTTTATGGAGACATGAAAAATTATTTTTTAACTAATACAAGTTATTTTATATCTTTAAAATCCCTACAAAAAAAATATTAAGGACTAAGTTTTTATGCAGACCTAATTAGGCTTAAAATGAGGCTTCAACATACTTGTTTGTGAATTACTTGGAAATATCAAGATATCATTGATTATTAATAAAGTTAATTATATTTTGTGATATGTGAAAATTAGTATAAAATTTATTTTATTACCTTTTGAAAGTCTTATTTTTTTATGGATAATCCTTTAAGCAAGCAATCAGACAAAAAAATGAATAAAGATTATGTATAAAGACTGTGTTTTGTTTCTTGATAAAGAGCCATATATCAAGAAGGTTGAATTTTATTTTTAAGGTTAAAATACCATAATATAAGTGAAATAAACTATTTATTAATAAGAAGACCCATTTTGAGATCAATACCCAATGAAGAAGCTACAAGTTATAGGTCTAGTTACAAAGAACTAAAAGGATTATATTGTGATTATAAGAATGAATAAAGTCTAAATAGGAAATGAAGGGTAAAATAAAGTGGATAGAATCAAATATAGACTAAAAATTATCTAAAATACATAATAATATATTTTGAATTGATCATAGCCATTCAAGAAGGGTACACAGCCTAGAAAAGACCTAGAAGACCTAGTTGGGTAGACCTAAAAGAGGTCTACTTACATCAAAATGGAATTTTGAAAAAGAAAAAGAAAATATAATGGAAGAAATAATGGGTGAGTGATGAATAAATAATGTGGTGGATACAAGATGTGATGATGACATTAATTCTAGATGCAATTAACCCACTCAAACTAATGATTTAATGCTTTAATTTTCAATGATGATGAATCAATTTACCCTAAGAAGGGTATATTTGGGAAAGATACATCCTAAGATATATTGAACACTTTTTATTTACAAAATTAGGGTAGATGTGTAAAATAAATCTTGAAATGCTGTAGGCTTTGACTTTAGAATAATCAATCCTAATGATGAATTTGAAAACTTGATTTTCCTCAAACAAGGTGAAAGTTGTGAGCTTATATTAATTGATTAATTTGTAAATAAATATATATGATTTAATTTATTTCATGGATTAAGGATTAAATTATCATAATGTTAATGGGAATGAATAAGGGCCGAGCTTACCTTAGAAACCCAATGTAATTGATCACTTCTTACATAGTCTGTAGAGACATCAGGTTGATGTAGTTCTCCCTTTAGGGAGGTATGCTTATGAATGGATGATGTTATATTAGGGATGAAATTAAATAACATGAGATAATTATTGCTTTATTTTATTTTACCTAAACAACATAGATTTTGGAAGGATGCATCTTGATATAAATTACAGGCTTTAATGTGCCCCAAACAAGGTGAAAACTACGAGTTTGGATTACAAGCATTGGTTTAGGAATTAAGTGATTAAAATTATTGATTAATGATTATATTTATGGATATAATATTTGTGATAGGTCAAATCAAACATATGTGAGGATGGTATAATGAATTTTCAAAGAATAAAGAAGCTACAAAAAACTAGGCACATGAGGATACCCCAAAGTAATAAAATAATGATTGAAGAATGATGTGATGATGTATTGAGGGATATTAAGGGTTGTGAATATGATTAAATTAAATTAATTTGGTCTTACCAACTTGATATATGAGTTATTGAATACATCAAGCTCACACAATAAGTATGGAATTACTTCATCATAAGGGGCATGGTTCTCAATACAAAAAATGACCAAACACACTGAGAAGAACATAGCCCATAGAATGGAATGAAGGAAAAATAGGCCTTGATTTCAATATAATAATTGGAGAAATATAATGATAAGAAGATAATACCATGAAAAAACATTGAGATGCAAGATTTTTATGCATTAAGAAGTGAACCTAATAAGATTTCATGCAATGAAGAAAGAGAGCAGAGGATGTGGGTGAGAATAAATGTAAAATAATTACAAGTTAGTGATCACACCCTTATTATTGATGATAATATATATGAAAGAGGATGAAAAGTATAAAAATATCATAGATATAGGTGATGGTGAGGATGCAGAAACATGTTGGTATTCATGGTTAAGATGGGATAGATACGTAGTGTTAAGTATGAGTGCTTACTCAGATAATAAGAAAAGGAAATTTATGGGGGAATTATTCAAATGATAAAAACCATTAAAGGATTTTTTGTTGGGAAGAAAGGATTTATATGTGACTTGGAAAGGAAACCAAGTAAAAATAGGGAAGATGATAAAAAAATGAAACTAAGAAATGGAAGGAAAAACAAAATGTAGAAGATGAGGGTGGAAGGATGGTAGTGAAAAATGGGAAGATTAGAGAATTTAAATCGTATGTGGGGGAATGTTATATTTTGTGTAGGGGAATAATAGGATGAGGGATGTTGTAGAAAATGAAAGTGGTAAAAATAGGTCTAAATTAGAATAAGGATAAAATTGAATGGCAATGAAGATGAAGGATAAGAAAAATCATGTAAAAAGGCATATGGGTGAACAAAGGAGTGAAGAAAAAATAATGACAAGAGAGAATAAGTAGGTGGTATTATAATAAACTAATTTTTGATAGGAAAAGTGATGGAGAGGAATATGATGAGCTAAATGGTAGATCATATGGTAGCTTTGGAGATTAAAATGGAATGGAAAATGTCAAAGGGGTTAATAAAAAGGGTGGAAATGAAGGATTGGTGGAGATGGGGGCATGGCATGGGGATACCTATCAATTATCTTGTTAAAAGAGATTGAAAAGCTAGATAGGTGATTAAAATAGATTAACAAGCTGGATGGGATGAGATGATGTGCATATGGGTAGTGATGGAGTGACTAATTTATTATGGATGAGGAATTCATGAAATTATTAATGATGATAATGGAAAGAATGATTATAAAAATGGTTGAACTTACCTCAGAAACCCCATGTAACTGATAATTGAATGCATAGTCTAAATGAACCTCAGTCCAATGTGGTTATTTTGAAATGGAAAGAATGGTGATGATAAAATAGATGAGGATAGATGATTATTTTAAGTTGACAAATGTCAAAGAGGGATGAGATTATTAGAATTGAAATTGGATGTTAATGAATGGATATATTTTGTAAGGAGAATATATTATCATTTTAGTATGTCTTATCATATAATTTGAAACCTAATTTTTAATTTAGGAAAAAAAATTGCACCATGATATAAAACACCATGATGACTTGGATGTAATGTGTGTAAGTATTGACACATGATCCAATAGATAAATGACATAAATGCACCATGATATGGAAAAATCAAGATGAATTTTTTTCATATGTCAATGGATGAACTCAAGTATAAGCATGATAAATCACCATGGTATGGAAAAACCATGATGATTGCATTGGCACATAGGAATTGAGTCAAGGTAAAAAAACAAAGAAAGAAAACATCCAAAAACTTGGCAAGAATACAATTATAAAGCATCTTATTATTAATCAACTCAAAATATTTTTGTGAAAGTTTGATAATACAACCAGATAGCACCCCAAGAAATGATACATGCAAGATAGAAGATGTGGAAATAATGTACCTTATGATGTGAATATGATTAGGGTCAAATTAATTAAGGATTTAATCCCAACCTAAAATAAGAGTGATCATGAAAAATATAGGTTTTTTTGAATTATATCACTATGTTTGGTATTTTCTACATTTTTTTTTATGTTTTTATATTTTTAGAATAAACATATACAAAATGGCGTTCAGGATGTGTGTGGAAGAGATACTAACAAAGGGAAAATTAACTTTTAATAGTGTATGTGTAAATAGGTGTTGGATGTGAAATAATAATTAATTGATACAACCAAAAAAGGAAGTTATCCAAGGATCAAAAGTCATGGAATTTTCACCCTATGTTACTCTAATATCATGTTGTAAATATGTTTCCATACTCTGATATGTAAAACCTATTACATGTTATAGTAGCTACAAGTAACCACCAAGGTCAAAAAGGAAAATATTTTGTTGGATAATTAGATTGATTGGATGGAGGCACGTGGAAGGATGTACACCTACCATTAAGCACTCATAGATAATGAAATTTATTTATGGTTCCAAAAATTTGGTTTACACCATGGTACCTATCCAAGTTTTCATTAAAAAAAGGTTTTCACCTTAGGAAGAATTATTTATCTTTATCTTTTGTTTTTGATTGTTTTATTTTATTTTATTATTTTTATTTTTATTATATTTTATTTTAAATTTTTTTTTAAGATGTATTTCAAGCATAAAAACACTTGAGTTTCATAATTTTCATGGGATCATCTAGCTCTCTTCCATATTCTATGTCCAATCTGTAAGCACTAGAAACATACTTAGCAGTGATGATGTATGGACCCATCCAATTAATCTCAAACTTTTCTTTATTATCCCACTTTAAATTTTTATTCCTTTTATTTTATTTAAGCACAAGGTCACCCATTTCAAACTCTAGGGATTTAATATGCTTGTCATAGTTACAATGGAGTTGATTCTAATATGATTTGAGGTGATTCAATTTTTCATTATTTTTTCATTGATAATTTCTATCTCTTATAGTCATGAAACCTTATAATTCTCATTATAAATGATGTCCTACAATGAGATATGTAGGGACATTAAATGTATATTAATAGGGAGGATGGATTCTAACATGAAGACTAGGGAATAGGGTGTGGCACTTTTCGGTGTATGGATGCTAGTATGATAAGCCCATAAGGATGGATAAAGTTTAAAATACTAGTCACAAATAATGTCTTTAAAAATCCTTTTGAATATTTTAAATATATTTTTATTGGATAATGAAGAGTGGACCATCTATGTTGGATATGGAATTGGGAACATAGGTCCTTTATGCACTTATTTTTTATTGACTTACCATTTTCATAAATTATAGTGTAAGGAAATCCATAATGACAAATGATGTGATGGAGAATTAGTATTTATATTTGATTTTTAGTTTACATAAGTGAGAGGGATAGACTTAAACCAAATTTTAAAATGCTTAGTATCAGTTAGGACATGTTTATGAACATTGGATGAGGCTGGGTTTATCTTCCATATGAAATCAAGTTCCCAAGATTAAAGTGGCCAAGGAGTTATGATCAGCTATAATGCTTGAGATAGAGCATGAATCAAGTCCCCATACGTTTTGCAAGCAACACATTTTTTGGCATATGCACATGCATCAGTTTCCATAGTCATCTAATAGTATCTTATATGAAGGATATTTTTAGTAAGGACCATTCCAATAGTATGGGCCCCATAAATCGGATAGTGAATGTTTTTTATGGTTAAAACAGCCTCTCCAAAATTTAAACAATGAAACAATGTTCCTTCATAGCCTCTATGATAGGGTGTGCCACCAAGTATACTATATAAGGATGTGTTACAGATGAATAATTTTTTGGGCTACATGATAGGTCTTTCAAGAGGATAAGATCATGAAGGTAGGTATATATTTTTTTACTAGGGTGAAATAGGACCAATGATTTCACATAGCATTTTTGAGTTTGGATGATCATATGATAGCACGATGATTTTTTTAATGAATAACTGATATACTTAGATGCTAGAAGGCATCTCTAAAAGTGACCCAATAGTGGTCACTATGTCACTTTATCTATTATTAGTTAATGGCACTTTATATAACTATATGTGCTCAAAATATTACTTGAAGTTGTATACCATGATTTTACAATGTATAAGTTTATCTTCTTTTGTTTGTTATTGATGATAGTTTTGGAGTCACCATATATTTTTAACTATTGAATGTTTGCTTGAATTATGAGACAAAAATATACAATGAGAGCTTCATTTTTTTAAATATTGTTCATTTAGGGAAACCCAATGTAAATAGTTTTAGCGATAATATATCTTTGTGTTTTCATAGTTAAAACACATGTTCCTTACCCATGGGATGTGAATGACCCATAAAATAAGAGATTTTATTGTTTTGAATCTTCAATAGCAAAAATGAATTCATCTGGAAAGACAATGGTTAGTGGTTGTTTATCTGGTAATGGGGCTTTTGCAAGTTGTTTAATAAGAACTTGTTCATTGATGTATTTTTGATTTACATATGCAATATTAAATTCACTAAGTGACATGATCCATTTTTCCATTAAACCTATATGAGATTTCTTTGATAAAAGGTATTTTAATCGATTGTCCTTAGTAATGAGGATAATTTGATTATTTAACACATAATGCCATAGTTTATGAGATGGAAAGACTACTACAAAGCATGTTTTATAAATAGGTAAATAATTCAATTCATAGGATACCAAAGTTCTTATTAAATATTTTATAACCCATTCCTTTCCATGATCATCATGTTGAACCAAAAATGAACCCAAGGCATGATGAGTAGTGGAGATGTAGAGCAACAATGGATTTTCAAGTATTGGAGGGAATATGATTAGTGAATTAACCATATATTGTTTCAATTTTTAAAAGGCTTCTTGATAATCCTAATTCCAATATAATGTAGTGCCATTATTTAGGATATATCTGAATGTATGACAATGATCAACCAATTATGAAATGAATTTATAGATTATTTGTATTTTTATAAGTAGACTATGCAATTTTTTAAGTTTGAATGGTGAAATAATTTTTTTTATGGCCCATACTTTGGCCATATCTACTTCAATGACTCCTATGTAAACTATGAAACCCAAAAACATTCTTGATGTGACATCAAAGACACAATTCTTGGGATTTAATATGACCTTGTACTCTTAAATTCATTGAAGTATTTTGCACAAAATTATTGGATGTAATGCTCTTTTTTAATTCCCAAGGATGTGGTCTAAATAATATTTCGTAATATCATGCATCATGTCATGGAAAATAACAAGCATGGCTCTCTATAGGTAGCACCTTCATTCCTAAGGATAAAAGGCATGACCTAATAAAAAATGTTCCCTAAAAGGTTGTGAATGTGGTTTTATGCCTATGCTAAGGTGTTATATTTATTTTTTTGTAACCTAAAAATCCATCCATAAGTGATAAAATTTCATATCTAACTATGGAATCAACTATTATGTCACTATTGGGTAAAGGAATATTATTCTTTGGGTAGGTTTTGTTGATGTCATGGAAATTGGTGAAAATATAAACTCCCAAGGGTTTCTTGTTGATAGGAACAATGTTTGAGATCCATTTTTGAACAATCAATAGGTATGACAAACTAACCTTACAAAATATTTTTATTTCCTTTTTAAAAAATAGAGATATGTAGATACATCTTACATAATTTCTATTTGATTGGTTTGGCATTCGAATGTACTACAAGATGATGGATGACCAAAGACTAATCTAATCTAGGCATGTCATAATAGAACCATGTGAAGATATCAATGAATTATCTAAGGATAATAATGATGATCTCATATTCTCATTTGGTGAAAGAGGCATTGAGGTTAATGATGTGTGGATTGTCCTCAATACCAAGTTTGGAATCATTGGTGTCTTCCATAAAAAATGTTGAATGATTTTCCAATAAAGTAGGTTCTTAAGATAAATGACATTATTAAACTGATTATGACACAATTATTTCATTTATCTCACCCATATAAGACAAATTAGAGTCATTCATTTCAGGAAATTGCCACTCATTGAATGTCTATGAATATTCTCAGACCAATTGTTCAAATGTGTGTTGCTCCTCAGGACTAACATCTAGGTTGAAGATGATGTGGGTACTTCTAGAAATTTATGCTTCCTTATAAATATATTTTACTTACCCATTAATTGGTGTTTTATAATTATTTGCACCAATGAACATGTCTTTATTTTTAATGTTTTAACAATCCAATAATGCTTCAAGAGGTTTTTACTAGAGGACGTGAATTTTTTATTTTCTTGATTCTATTGACTAACGAAATCCACCTACTTTCCAAAGTATCACCATGGTCCAAATTTATTTTGAATCCCTTATTATGGTCCCTAATTAGGAAACCATCTCTAAGTCCCAATAATTTTGTAATTGCCTCATTGTTCTAAAAACATCTAAAGGTATGTGATCCAGGATAAGGGACATCTAGATGAATGTTAAGGATGAAATTGGTATCAAATAGATTAGTTTAGGTAAGCTCATTATAGATTATATAAAATTAATTTGTTTCTCTAATATGAAATTCTTCATTATACATCATAGTTGTATCAATTTAAAGATCAAAAGGGTTCCCTCCAAATGGTTTTCATCTCATGCCATGATGTCCTTTATGTTAGGTAGATGAGATAGGCTCAATAATTACTTGTTCCATTGCTCCTAAGCCTTTAAATTTTAAAATACCCTTTGTAACATCTATTGGGAATATGATATTTGTTTTCATAACATGAAGCTAATAAATTTCCATATAACCATGAATTGCCAAGATCTTTTAATTATTCTTTGTTGAGAAGACCCTTCTTGAAAAATGAAATAGAACCTAATTTATATGAATCATATTTAATTTTCTACACCATGTTAGGCCTACCATGGGTTTTTGGGGATAATGGAATATTTGCAATGTGGAAATCATATTTCATTTAGAACCTACTTTATATGAATCATATTTATTTCACTACACCATGTTAGGTCTACCACAGTTTTTAGGGGATAATGGAAGTTTTGCAATGTGGAAAGAATATTTCATTTCATATTCTCCACAACATTTATCTTTGATTGTGATGTGCATAGATAATTTTAGATGTGAATTATTAGATGTGTATGGAAGGTCATCTAGGTGGATGTAGGCTGATTTGGGATTTAGAGGCACATTTTAATCCTTTTTAGGGGCATATTCTATGATGTCACAATGATGGGCATTGTGATATTCAACTTATAGCATATTATAATATTGCTAAGGCCATGTATCACTAGGGATTATGACCTCCATATTGGAGTTTGATAATTTTATACATTGATGTAAAGTAGAAGGAATGGTGTATATGTCATGAATCCATGGGTAGCTGAGGATGAGGTTATATGGTCTATTGAATGTCAAGGACATGGAATAGGGCTTGATGTGTGAGAGTCCCAATAATTATGGTAGATAAATAGTGCCAACTAGTTTTCTTTCAAAATTGTCCTATACCTTGATGGTAATGATGTTTGATTCCATGTATGATTCTAACAACCATCTTGAGTGTGAAAATGTTGTGTTTACTAATTTTATATGAGTACCCACTTAATTTTTTGTCTAGAAATAATCACTCAATGTAGAGAGAATTATTATGGGATGGTCATTCTAGTAAAATATCAATATGATCAAAAGTGATTTGGTGACCCAAGGAAAAATATCATACATGTTCTTGAAAATGTGAGGACTCAATATCATGATGGATATTTGATTGTTTTATGGTTTGGTATAATATGTCCTTATGAACATAAGATGTTTATAATAGATCTAAGATAGATATATATTTGGGGGTTTTCTTCAGTTTTTCTATAAGGTCATACTAATTTTTGGTTGTGGGTTTTGATGGTTTTTATTTATACATGAAAGGATTTGGTATTTTAGTATGATATTTTTATGTGGAAGGCCCTTGAATTATGGCCTTTGGGTGTCAAGTAGTAATAAAACGTTATCTCACTTAGATGGGGTTGTTCAATTAGGATGTAGAGGGTCCTAGGATAATGACTCTAGCATGTTGATTTGTTGTAGACTGATGATGGGAATTAATTTTTATATTGGCCACAATGTTATCATAAATATGTGAGAATTGTAATAATCCATGTGATTGGCATAGTTAATTTGACCTTGGTGGTGATGTTGATTTCATTGTCATTGATTATGTTGATCATGTTTTGGGAATGTATCCTTGAAAACTCCCATGTTTTAATTTTGTGATGTTGATACATTATTATCAAGATCAATATCATCATGATCTAATAGATCCTGTTTATATTTTTTAAGTTACATAAATTGATAGATAACATGTACTTTGATGTGATGATAATGATAATAATCATCTTCTCAATACCATTAAGGCTTAGTTTGTATCAGTTCAAAAGGCTTTTTTTGAGGGAAAATAATCATGTTTTGCCTCCAAAAGTTATCAAAACACAAATTCTATGGGTTCTCTAAGAGAATAAAGGTTTCTTATTTGTTACTATGTCTTGATAGGTGCTGTTTTAAGAGTAACATTTGGAGTGGATTAGATGTCTTCAACATGAATTTTTTGAACATTTTTTACATGTTTAGATTCTATAACTCAATCACCCACTACATTCATGTTCTTATTAAATAACTTAGGTTTTGTTTTTTACACTTGAGAAATATCTTGAGGTTGATGTGGAGTGTCTTTAGATAACACTTTGATTAGACCCTTATCAATGAGTTCCATTTTAATTTACAATCCATTTTTGATGATTGAATCAAATATAGTGGCACATTGGAATTTCACATGATAACTTATTTCGTGATTATTATTTTCCACAAAAAAAATTTCTAGTTGTTTTTTGGGCAATGGGTGAGGAAATTTACTATCTAAACTCATCCATAATTTCAAAAAGGATGAGAAACTTTCCCCACTTATCTATTTGTAGTTACATAGGTCCATCAATTTCAACTTATGTTCTATGTTGTATGAGAAATGTCTCACAAAATTTTCTTACATGTCTACAAATTTAGTGATGGATTCTTATGTAAAATGGAGGAAACATTCTAAGGATTGGCCACCCAATATTTGTGGAAATAGCTTTAGCAAGAAAATTTTATTATGCATCACTTCTTGATAAGCCATGAAGAAGTCTTTGAGGTGGTCCCATATATCTCCTTTTCCTTTATATTTATCAAATTTTGGTACCTCAAAGTGAGGGGGGAAGGGGATTTAAAAAATATATTCATCAAAGGGATATGGAAATAATTCCACAAACTTGAATCTCGTGCTATACTTGATTTTTTGTAATCCTTAAAGGGAATTTTTCATATCTTACCACTCTTGATAAAAAAGGAGTGTTTATAGAAAGATTTGATGCATGTTGATGGGTGTATGGAGGTAAATAAGATTGATGAGCTGATTAGGAGATCAAAATAAATTGGAACTAGATTTATTGGGTATTTAAACCCTATTTCTAACTTTAGAATTATTGGGGTTTATTTTTTAGACTAAATGAGATGTGTTGTTGTTGATTAGATGAGATTTATTATTGTTGATTAGATGGCATGGTTACTAGAGTTGAGGCCCAAGTAGCTATCATTTGGCCAAATTTTTGAGTTTGGTTAATTATGAATCTATTTGGGTCTTAAAAATATTTCTCTATTAAAATTTATTTTCATTTCTCAGTAGCTTCATGATCTAAATGGAGGTTTTTAGTATGGTTTTTACCTTGATCTATATGATAACTAGTAGTGACTTATTCTTGGTAATGGACCTCTTGGTTTTGATTATATAGTAGGTACATTGAGTATCATTTAACATAAGTCAAATAACCTAATTGAGCCATACATGACAAGATTTGAATTTTATTCTAACAAAGTTATTTTTCTAGATAAACTTTTACTTGATTTGTTTCTTACCACTGGCTAGTATTACCTTGGCCATATCCACTTTGATTGGTGTCATTATTGGTATGAATATCATGTTATTAATTTTGGGGGAATGGATTATTACCAAAATTCATTTAAATTGAATAATTTTTACCAAATTTAAATAAAAAATTGGGTCACTTATATCTAGGATTCTAGTGAAATAGGCCATGGATGTTTGACTTAATATAAATTAATGCAATCTAGATTAGGATTTTAAAAATAAATTTTACTATACGAATGTTTGGATTTACATTGGTGATTTTGGTTGACTTTCATTTTAGTTGGAAAAAATAATATTCATGCACACACCAAAAAAGAGTAGACTAAACAAGCCTATTAGCTAGTATATTAATTGTAAGTAAAAACACACAACAAAAGGATGATCTAGATAGGGTCTTGAAGAATATATGGGATATCATTTATACTTGTTTTTACATTGTTTAGTAATGGTATAATATTTGAGAGTACTTAATATAGAGGATTTCATGTCTATATCCCACTAAAATTAGTTTGAAGGGTATGTTGAGAGTAAATTAGTGGGGATAACCACTTACTAGTGCACCATAAATCTTATGTAAAAAAGGATTCATGTAGATAAAAGGTTTTAAAATCTTATCTAGGGTAATCATGTATATACCTTGTGGCATCTTGAGGACCAAAATTGTGGAAGAAGTTTATTAAAAAACTCACAAAAATGATTTAGTCCCTATGTGCCCACTCTAGCCTTAATATTTCAGTGGAGTGATGTTAGAAAATTAGACTTGAAGGTCATTACTTAATCCCTTAGTATTAGAGGATGAAACCCCCTCATGTCATGATATGTTTAAAACACATGACAACTTAAGCAATTGAAATAATAGATCCTCAATTTGTATACATCATTGGTACATGGGTTCTAGTCTACAGTTTGGTAGTGAAATCCATGGTGGATAGAACACTTAAGGACTTGCGTTTGGTGATGAAATACAAGTTTCACATCTAAAATTAAAAAAATGAAGATTCACTATTTTTGATCCTCAAGGTCCCACAAATGGTCAAGAGGATATTATACTTTAGCATCTCTTTGGGAAAAGGCAATATCAACTTATGCTTTTGATCACCCAGGGTCCCACAAGTGGGAAAATGGGGAGCATATACACAATAAGTTACCCAAAAACACACAATAAATGAAATAAACACCCAAACCAATGAAAATAAAATTATGTTTTAAAACATCAAATTTAAACGTTGGTTCATTTTAGAAGTGTTAACATAAAATGTGTATTATTTTTAAAGCACCAAATTCAAATATTTTTATGTTATCAATAACCAAAATAAAATGTGTTTATTTTGTAAAATAACCATGTGTTTGACCAATATAACCTATAAAAAATAAAAAAATGTTTTATGTGTGGCTTTGGACAAACAATACTTGTAAAAAATAATTTATAATTTCAATATGTTCTATTCAATGAGAAACCTAAAAGAAAACATGTTATCACTCTTATACCTTCCATTTTGTGGAACATATATGTAACATGAAAATGAATTAACTAAATATTTAGACATTTCATGACAAAACATGTAGTTTAAAAAATGTATATCACCCAAAATAAAATTTGGATGATCAAGAATGAGCCTCTGAAAGTTAGGAACTATAGATTAGCAATGCGGCCCATATATTTATAGTTTGGGATGCAACCTACATTGAATCCAAGTCATGGATTTATATCTTGGGTCATGAAATAGTAGTCTATAAAAATACATGTAAAATCTTATATATTTTGGTTAACTTAAGCTTAAAATAGCTTCAATATGTCTGAAAAACAAATTAAGATGACCTCCAAAAGTGATTGTGGGTGTGTGGTCCCATTTGTTATAACACTTTCATATATATATTTCACTTCCATTTCCTCCTTGTTCATTTAAATTACACTTTCATAGATTTAGTTAGTTTTCTATTTGTTTTGGATTTGAAAAATTGATAATAATATTTTTTCTATTTGTGGGTGTGTGGTCCCATTTGTTATGATAATAATATTTTTTCTTGTTTGATATGAAATTTTAGGTTGAATAAGGATGTTGAAATAGAGATGTTTATATGATATTTTATATATTTTTAAAATAATAGAGATCTCTCATAGATTTTGAGTTAATGAAATGGTAAATGGAACAAGGTAAGGATGTCAAGATTAAATAATTTCAAGAACTTAATAATTAATTTTATGTGTCTACACATTGGCACTTGGAAAAATATTAAGAACCTTCTCTATTTTCATGGTGCTAACAATTACTAAGGAAGATGCAATACAACTTAGTATGCATTCCATATTTTAAATCATTAATAACATAAAAACCATAATATTATTATCATTTTCATTTACATATAACTCTTTATTTATATATTCCTTATTAGGGTTCATGGTGAAATAAAATACCATAAAGGTCCACACACCACACCATATTATTATAAGCATAGGTTTATAGAAATCCAACCATATAGGTGGAACTATGTGTGTGTAGATATACACATACACATACATATACATGTGAATATACATAGACATATATATGTAGATGTATGTGTATATGTATATATACATATACATATATAGGGCATATGTATAAGGATGAGAGACAAAAAAGGTGACATTCATGGGGAGAGAATTTTTTTTGGCAAAGGGCATACACCTCTTTATTAAATGTGCCTTAAAATTATTGGAATGGTTCCAAATTAGAAGAGATTATTCCCTTTGTGGGCCAAAGGGCATATGCAATTTTTTATTTTCACTATATTTTTAAATCTTTGCTTAAAGCCACAAATTCATGTTTTTTCCTTGAAGGAGATCTCACATTTTGAAGAGGATGTGTATTCTTTGGCTTTGTATCCTGACAATGTGATTCAAAATTTTGGTCATGGTATCAAGTATGTTGATTGTTAAATTTTAGTTTTATGGTTTCAATTTATACGTTTTATGCATATGGTTTTAAAATTAAAATTTGTGTTTAAATCTTTCACATTTCCTGATAGAAAAATTAATTTTATATCTAGATAGAAAATTTAATGGACCCAATGCATGAATAAAATGTAGAACGAAACCATGATAAAAACACTCAATAGTTTGAATTTACTAAATAATAAGATAAATTATATAAAAAATATAATCCAAAATGCCAAAAATTGTAAATTATTATCAATATCTTGCATCACTCCTCAAGTCACAATGGAAAAAATTCACTTGTGAGTACATTGGATGATGCCATATTTAATGAAGTGGGAAATTTCATCACAACTTGATGCAATGTTGCATCAATGAGAGGTCCTAAAAATATTATTATTATAAATTATCATATGATTATGTTAAAAAAATAAAAACAAAATAAGATGTATGTGATTTGTTTCTTGAAACTAGAACCAACAAACCACCACCAACAAGTTGAAAACATATTAACATTGATTGGTTTGTTCATGTGGAGATAAAAAATAACTTTTGGGATATGTGGTGTATGGTGTTTAACGAGCCTCCATACAATAATAATGAGGTTCTATTTTATTTTTTAGAAAAAATTATTTTTGAATTTGTGCTACAAGAAATCTCAAATTATTTTGACATGAAGACCTCCCAAGGGAGGTGGGTCCTCATTTGATAGACCTAGTGCTAGGTAGGACTAAAACTACCCTAAGTGGGTTCATAAAAATAAAAATATGATAACACATGCTTCTATCCCTAAAATTTTGCATCATACCACACAAATGAACACCATTTAGGAAATTATTTTTCTCACATAGGTTATGATTAACCATGGGATGCATACACTAAAGACTTATACATAGGATACAAGTGGTGGGACATGTAGTAGCATCCTTGTACAATTTGTTCTAGTTGTATTGGTGCTAGTGGTATTGGTGATAGTGTCTCACCTATTATAAATCATCATATAGTTCATGTACATCATTTTACATCTTGGGATATGAAGTGTATTCGATCTCCTATTTAGGTGCAACATACACAAGTTACATCTACGGAGAATAGACATACATTTATGCAACACACTAGTACCCAATAGTATATGCCATTTATAGTAGCTTCAATGTCTATAAAAAATAATAAAAAACATTGTATTTCATCTATAATTTCTTCAATATATCAGGAAACCAACATGCTTGAGTATTGGCCATTTGTATTTACTTCTATATCTCAAGAGACTAGTATGCTAGAGTTGACATCACTTGTAGATGATACAACACCTCATGACACTAGCATACCAAGATTTATCCCATCTATAGTTATTTAGCCACATCCACTTTATGTAAGTCTTATTTTTTTCATCATATATATTTGACACATAGGTTTAATTTTAATTAAAGTTTGTTTATGTATATGAAAGAATATTAAGTTTATTTTTTAGTATATGTTTACTTAATTGACTAATATTTAGCTTAAATTTTCATTTTTTTGATTTTATAAATGATCAATGATTTATTTGGTGCATAAAATACATTATATTGTGTTATTAAGGCTATAATCAACAATGTAGTACCCTAAACTCAGGTTTGGAAAGTTAAAAATTACATAAAAGTTGATATTTAATGTTAAACTACAACATGGTGTATTATTCCTAAATTTTAGATTTTTAGTGATATATATCTATCCAATTAGTGTAGTTATTCAATTTTATTATTTTTTATATCTACATATTTGTTATAAGAATAGTATCCTAGATAGAGTTGAAACACTCTCATAGGTGTAACATATTTGTGTTTCATTTTTAAGGAGTATTTCCTTAAAAAATTGTAACTCTGTAAGATGTTGCATTTAATCTACATTTAAAATTATGCATATTTTTCTTTATTCATTGACATTGAAATCTCACATTATTTTCTTAAGCCAAAAAAAAAATGATTTTAGTTTAATTTATAAAAAATTATATCAACATAATATGTCTTTGATGTAATTTGATCATAAACAAATTCCCTATAGTGCTTCTTGTGCCACCAACAACATCTTTGTCCTTGCTATCCACATGTATTCATCTAAATAATTATTTTAGTTTTCATTACTAGTTTTTTGGTTTATTATGATATTAGGAAATTTTTTAGTTCCAATAATTTGAAAAATTCATGCATGGTTAGTCAATTACAAGGTCACTTATTAGTGCAAAGCAATACTACCTAGAAGACTTATCTTACAATTCGAAGATCCGTAGAGGTTGTTGGAGATTTTGTATAAAAAATTTACATGATCATGTTGTGTTTTTAAATTTTATAGATGATGAAATATGTTGTGGGTAATTCACATGGATCGATACAACATCCACTATCTCCCTCATAAGACTTGATTTAGAGACATAGAATGGTGACAACACATAGTAAAATTATTTTTTTTCCTTCAAGAAATAATAATATATGCCATATTTATATTTGTTTCCACATATAAATTTAATAATATATTTATGATCCATAGGATTCTCCATCATGAACATATTCATGGTCACATAGCTGAAGATAACCAATTAGGTGGCATACAGTGACTTCAGAATCACCTTCTTCCTTTTTTTTATACAGCTAGAAACTTAATTTTGCCTTGCTAGCTATATTTTTTTATCAAAAGAGGAATTAAAGCATGCTTTCATGCATATCAAGGAAACCACGTAAACATTTTTTTCACTTCCATTGAATTTTTTAAGTCTATGACAAAATTCTAGTTCCAATGGGCAATTGGAAGCCACCTTGCACCTTGCCCAAGGGTACTATTTTAATCATTGAGTGTGATTTTTATTAGAAATAGGCTATTTAAAAGAAATTATTTGATTAATATATTGAAAATGGTAACTCTAGCTACCACAGTTGGAGCTGTAAATAATAAATCTCTTTGAATTCTCAGATCCAATACAACAAACAAGATCTATTAGTCTACCACAACCAATATCAATCCTCCTTTACTAGAAACAATAGTATCCTTAAATTTTATAGAAAAGGAACCTTAAAATTTTTTAATCTTGAGGATTTTTATATTTTTTCAAAAAATAACCCAACAATTTCTTAAACCCACTAAAAAATCACTCGAAATAAACTCTAGATTTCAATAAAACTTAACAAAAATAAACCATACAATTGAATACCAGATTGGTGTTATGATACCATTAAAGAGTTGTCCAAAATTGGATGCCCAAGACCAGTGACTAAAAATAAAATACACATAATTATTGAATCAATAAATATAGAAGAGAGCAAAAACTGAACACAATGACTTCAATAACAGAGATGAACTACTTATACAAAGAGATGAAGTTCACAGCTCTCACAACTCTCAAATTTATCACAACTCAAAACTAAGAAGCTCGATGAATCTAGGCTCATTGAATGAATAATGGAAAGGTAGAGAGGTATTTATAGGTTGGAGATATAGTTAAACCCCACATTATAGTGAATATGGTACTAATCCTCCTAAATAACCTCTAGATCCCTATGTAAGCTAATGTATCTATGTAGCCAAAACCCATAAAAAAGAGGCCTACACCAACAAGATATGCATTAGGATTAATGTTTATTTCATATTTTTTTCTTATGAAATTATAAGCAAATAGATGGTTACAAATAGTGAGATATAGTTGTATACTTCAAAATGAATATGAATTGATGGAATGAGATAGAATATATTGATTGCCATTGAATTACCTATGCATTTATACTTAACTTAGTCACTTGGATTTAAAATTAATAATGTAGAATAATAATTACCTTAGTTGGCTTATTAATGAGATAAATGGTTACTCTCATCTAAATTACATAGTTGTGTTAGAGCATCCAATCTTGGTAGTAATGCATAAAGCTAGACTATGAGGAAAATGAAATAAATACTTTCTTCTATCATGTACATTATACCTATTGGTCACATAAAAGGTATGTTTCAATAATAAATTATTATCCAATTTATACATATGCTTATATAAGCTAAAATTAATTTGTAAACAAATATAACAATGAAAAAAGAACTAATAAATCTTAAATGCAATAGCCATGCATAATAGTTTCCTTATTTGCATGATTAAATGAATACCTTCTATAAAACTATAATAAAGACCAAAACTAATAATTAGTTATCATTACATATATTATTCTCCCCCCTTCATTTGAACTTACTTAGTAGGTTGCCATGACTTTCAATAGAAGGTTTATAAGAGTTCCTTGAGTGGAACTTTTTATTTGGGTTCCACTCATCTTGAAACTTAAATAAACCTACTTGGATGATTGCCTTGGCTGTTAGTAGTGAAATTTGTAAAATTTATTTGTGAGGAACCTTTTATTTGGGTTCCACTCATCTTGATACTTGAATTAGTTTCATTGATTTATTCCTTAAATTTTTCTTGTTTCTAATTTGATGGAAATGAATTATTAACACCTTAATGTTTATAATTTTTATATTTATGAAATAATGTATGAAATGAAGAGTGATCTTTCATTAATGTATATTTAATTTTATTATTGATTGAATTTTTTATCCTTTTATAGGCAAATTTGATTTAATTACTTGTAGGCCTTACACTCTTTTATATATCATTGGCTATGGAAATTAAATGTAGTTGAATAAATTATAGGATGGTATTATTAATTGTAGAGACATTTTAGTTTGATTTGAATAATGTAAAAATAAGTGCAAGGACCCTTAAGTATGTAAGATATTTTAACCTAGTCTGTAACACTCAAAATATTGTATTAAATTTGTTTGCTCTTATAATTTTATAATTGTTGCTTGAATGATGAAAAATATGCAAGTATGGAGTTAATTATTTTTCTGATTTTTATTTAATTGTCTATTTATATGGCTTGAATATTGATTTGAATACTTAAGTGACCTAACTAATAACTTAATAACCTTAAGTATACCCTTTTTGATTAAGTCCTTTCTTTAACTTAGCCATCCTATAAATAGTCCTATAAGGTAATAATGAGTGTCACTTATGGTGCTTAAGACCTATCAGTGTATGCATACACTGATAAGCCTTAAATCACATAATCCCTCTAAACAACAACTAGTTTCCCCATAGTACCTTTTGTACATACTTACCTCTAGTGAATTACCTTGATTTCCCCTCTTTTGGTTCTAGTCATGTTAATGTGTATTTCATCGAACATCTCATTATGTTAGCAAGTGGGTCTAACATGTATCCAAAATTTACTCTAATATATGATTCCAAAAAAAATTGGGGGGTTGTTTCATCTGATATCTGAGCTATTTTATGCTCTAGGAAACTCTAGGAATGTTTAATTTCCTTTATCTAATTGTAACCTTCTAAATTTATCACTTATAATTTCTTGGGATGGTTAGGACATGATCAAGTAGAGGAAACATTCATGGATATATTTTGAATGTCAATTCTACTAGGGGTAAGGGTTGAGGATGTGGAAGAGATCTTCAAGGCTACATTCCCATTCATAATCTAGATGAACTACCATAAATAATACAAATATTAATATCAAGGGATAAATCAGTTGGTGGGATTCCAACCAATAACCATGAAGAAGTCCTTCATGGGATATTAACATCATTTAACACCTTACAAGGGAAGATTGATACTCTAAAATAAATATTAAATAATCTTGAAGGGATATCCCAAGATGAAGTACCTAAGCTAGAAATGGGTCAAATAGAATGACCTATAATCAATGAATTGCCTTTGACCACAATTGACCCAATCATTAAGGAGATGAAGAAGCTTCCTCTACCTACCTTTCTAGGTAAAAAATAAAGTAATGCATCTGATGCTTGGTTGGTACACTTGTATAAGTATTTCAATTTGTAAAATATGCCTTCTAATGTGAAAGCTAGAGTGGAAACCTATCAGTTAATAAGACCTATAACATTATGGTGAAATCACCTTTTGTTATTGAAAGGTATCAACATTTAAATCTATCTTGGACTATTTTTGAGACTCAATTTCACAAAAGGTATCTGAATGCAAACTATAAGGAGAAAAAAATCACTAATTTTTTGTTCTTAAAGTAAGATAACATGACTGTGGTAGAATATGAGAAAAAATTCCTAAACTTGTTGCATCATGTGAAGTATATACATGATGAGGAAATAAATATTACCAAGTTTAAATTTAGACTTAAGGAGATTTTGATACATGATATTAATGTGACCAATCTGAAAACATTGACTACAGTCATAAAATTAGCATATCACACTGAAGAAAAAGAAAAGTCTTGACAAAAGGCAAGACACGAACTCAAGTCTAACAAGCTATAGTCTAAGGCTAAGAACCTTTCTCCTATAAACAAGAATTTCAAAAAATATGATTCTAATCATATATTTTTAGGAAGTGATAAGAATTACAAGTTTTTAAATCAAAATAGGAATTTTAAGTTCCATGGACCTTCTAAAACTAGTTCTTACAAGAAGTAATAACATCAAAACAACTCGTGTGGACCTGTCATGGGTACTAATATAGTTCTTGTAACATATTTTATACTGATTGTGTGCTAGGAATGTGGTGATAATCACTATAAGAAGGAGTATCCTAAGCTGAAATCAAGACAAATAGTGAACCATAGGGTGTATGTTACAGTTGATAATCTGTTGACCTATAGGCCACTCCTATTGAAACTCAAGGTATAAGTAATAGTTTTCCT
Source organism: Torreya grandis (assembly GCA_037957365.1). Taxonomy (NCBI): domain Eukaryota; kingdom Viridiplantae; phylum Streptophyta; class Pinopsida; order Cupressales; family Taxaceae; genus Torreya; species Torreya grandis. The sequence goes on from JARHVA010001027.1 coordinate 3,125,628, forward strand.
TTGACTATTTTGATTGATTCTGGTGTAATGGATTGTTTTATTTATCCTTTCACTACTAAGCAATGTAATATTAAATCGACATTGATAAGAGAAGGTTGGGAAGTAGAATTTGATAGTGAGAAGAAAGTACCTATTTTTGAATGCTTGGAATAAGCAAAGTTGGATCTTGGTGTTTTCAAGACTAAGGCAAATTTGTTTCTCACATCTTTAGGATCATACAATATCATCTTTAAGATGGAATGGATACATGAACATCAAGCCACACTTGATTGTGTGGGTAAAAGAGTGTGATGCACCAATGACCTTAGCCAAATTGTAGAATTACAAGGCATGCAATGGCCCACAAGATGCAAAATACTTTCAGCCCTATAGCTGAAAAGAGCTATTATGAAGGGTTACAAGCTCTATGTAATATAAATGCAAGAAATTTCCAATGAGAAAGAGCTGGAGCATGTAGATTTTCCCATATTAAGAAAATTTATGGATGTCTTTCCTAAAAAGTTACCCAAGTTACCACCCAAGTGAGAGTTTTATTTTTTATTGACATCATACTTGGATATGCCCCTCCATCTAAGGTAGCTTACCACATGAATGTGGCTAATATATGATAATTAAAAGTTTAGTTGCAAGAACTTTTAGATAGTGGAAGCATACATCCTAGTGTGTCTCATTGGAGTGTTTTGATTGTCTTTGTAAAGAATAAATATGGTACTCTAAGGCTTCATATTGATTACCACATGTTGAACAAGGTAACAATCAAAATCCACTATCCTTTGCCAAGGATTGATGATTTGAAGGGTGATACATTATTTTACAAGATAAACTTGAGGTTTGGTTACCATCAACTATACATCAAGGAAGAGGACATTCATAAAATTGCCTTTAGGACCGATATAGACATTACAAAATTATAGTTTTTCCTTTTGGCTTAACCAATGCACCTACAATGTTCATGAACCTTATGAACATCATTTTTAGAGATTATTTGGATAAGTTTGTGCTAGTTTTTCTTGATGACTTGTTAATTTTTTCAAAAGATGAGGTTGAGCATGACCAACACCTTTGTCTAGTCTTGCAAATATTAAGACAACATAAGATATATGTAAAATTGTCCAAATGTGCATTCTATGAATCTAAAATTCATTACTTATGACACATTATTTACAAAGAAGGTATATTTCTTGACCCCACCAAGATTAAAGCCATCCAATATTGTCCTACTCCTTTTGATGTACATTAAGTATGAAGTTTCATGGGTTTTGCTAGGTACTACCGGTGCTTTGTGGAATTTTTTTGAGTGTAGCCTGCCCTATCACTTCTTTGAAATGCAAAGGAAAGAAGTTTGAATGGAGCCCTCGATGTGAGGAATCTTTTATTAAGTTGAAGGGGTTGTTTACTATAGCTCCTATTTTGATCATACTAAACCCAAATGGTAATTTTTAAGTTTGGGCTAATGCTTCCAAAGTAGTCTATAGAGAAATCTTGACTGAAGATGGCAAGGTTGTGGCCTATGACTCATAAAATTTGAAAGAGAATCAAAAGAATTATCTTATGAATGACATTAAAGGTATGGCCATTGTTCATGCACTTAAGCAATGAAATACTTTCTATTGGGAAAATCTTTCCAAGTAAAATCTAATCATAGAAGTATTGAGTATTTGTTCTCTCAAGAATATTTAACTATGCGCCAGTGATTATGGATAGAATTTTTGAGTAATTTTAACATGAATATTTCCTATGTAAAAGGTAAATAAAATCATGTGGTTGATGCACTCAATAGATGCATGTACCTTGCTACCTTGTTAATATTACAAGGAAATTTTAGAAGTGTTATTTTGGAATAACAACTTGCTGATGTTTTCTATCATGAAGT